>JARYHS010013630.1:133229300-133245809 GCA_031002005.1 Vandiemenella viatica | reverse complement strand
TTTAGGGTGTTCACAATTTAGAAGGTATTTGAAGTAATTTGCTAGGAGCTTACAGTTTTCCATGTTACTTGTTCCTAGAGTCTCATCTGGACATTTTAAACAGAGACTAGGTTCCTGGTAATTTGACAATTCTTCTTTGAATGTTCTTAGAAGTTCCTTATTATAATTATTTATGATTTATTAATCTTCAATTTAATATCATAATTATGTGATATTATTTTTGTAATGCTCCCCAGTTTCCTGCTACTACCATTCATTCAGATTGCAGGTGCCAATGTGAGCACATTGGATCACCTTGCCATGTTTATCAACTACTGATTTTGTCTTTTTTGTGTTGATCGCTGCCCTGCTGCCTTCATCTATGGTGTTGGGTTTACTTATCTTAACCTTTCTTATTCTGATTACAGTATATCTGTTTACTTTCCACTTATGGAGGAGAAAGTAGACTCAACACTTATCATAGTTGAAGGAGACAGGACAAAGATAAACAAAAAGGGATGACTATCATTTACACATGGCAAGGAGATCCCATGTGTTCACACCTTCAAATGCCATGTGAATATATATATATAAACAATGGGCACCAAATAGCGAATTTATCAACTACTGATTTTGTCTTTTTTGTGTTGATCGCTGCCCTGCTGCCTTCATCTATGGTGTTGGGTTTACTTATCTTAACCTTTCTTATTCTGATTACAGTATATCTGTTTACTTTCCACTTATGGAGGAGAAAGTAGACTCAACACTTATCATAGTTGAAGGAGACAGGACAAAGATAAACAAAAAGGGATGACTATCATTTACACATGGCAAGGAGATCCCATGTGTTCACACCTTCAAATGCCATGTGAATATATATATATAAACAATGGGCACCAAATAGCGAAATTAAATTACAAAAAAAGGTAGGGAAATGAACCAATCCAAAACAGTTCAGTTGAAACATGTGAGAAAGACGATTTCTTTGTTCGTGTTGACCAAAAGTATATCTGGTGAGCAAACTGCACAGTTAGGTTAGTCCCCAAGTCTAGATTTCAAAAGACTGTTGCTTCGGGGCAGATTTGATAGTCTGAATTGTAAAGCATGGCTTGAAGTTATATGCCAAGTTTTTCTGAACTTTGGAAATGGATTCTAGCATATCAGTGCATTCATACTCATTCCATTTTCTTGTTTATCCCCATAAAGAGACCACAACTTATGATGATTGATGTTTTCATACTATTTTGATGTCTTTATTTTTCTCTCTCTACGAGATATTTAAGTGTACTGGGTGACCCATAAAAAAAAATCATACTTTGGGCAATAACTGCAGCATTGATCAACATAGATGCCAGTCTGATGGTTTAAATGAAAAAATATAGTTTCATCTTCTTTCTTGCAAATATTCAAATTAACAATCATCACTTTCTAGGTATAGATGACAGTGCAAGCTGGTAAATTATCAAATGTGGTCCATTCATATGGAAATTTGGTATATTTGTATCCTCTTTGGCTGTTAATGCCTTTTTTAGTTAAGGAATTGTTATGTGCAAACGATCCTTGGATATGAACAAGTTATATCATAAACTCTAACTGTGTGAACAAAGGCTTTCACGGTGTATCAATGATATAAAGTCTTTGCGGGTTCTCGGCCATATGGTATTGAAGAAAAATAACAAGCTTTCGGTGGCTAGCTTTGCCACCATCTTCAGGTCTGATGTTATGCAGGGAGCATCAGAGCTGCTCTGGTGCTCCCTGCGTTCTCCTGATACTACTAAATGATAAATTTGTTCTTGCAAAGCTCTTCCCTAATCTTCTTGTATTATGTAAAAAGACATTGGTCTATTTCAGAAACAAGAAGCCAAAATTCAAAAGTCACTGAATCATATTTTAACTCTTGAAGCTAATACTAGTATCAGGAAAAATGTATTGGTTGTGAACGTAAAATTCTATCAGACTTCATGTCCTATATGAAGATTGCTGGTTATCACAATAAGACAATTGCAATCACTCGATTGCGCTCTTTCATGAAGTCCCCAATATTCATAAACTAGGGTAATATTGTCAATGAAAATGAAGAAAACAAATTAAAAGTTCACTTCCTTGATGAATTTAAATGCTTAGTTGCATAAGTTCTCAAAACTAATAATTTACCACTCATATCCAAATATTTATATATCACCTAAAACTGCCTTGTGGTGAAAATTTGTAACTATGGAAATGGATCATCATGACACAAACTGGTGCAGAATTGACCATACCACTAAAATCTTGTAAACTGACTACTATGTGAAACAGCTCTCAGCTGCCATTATTACTGTTGCTGTGAAAACTTCTGGAAAAAATGGTCCTTTGCCACAGTTCAAAGAACACCCAATTCTCACGCTACTTTATTTTCATCAAATCACTCCCAAATTTGGATATTATGTATAATGAATTATTCTAAATACTTATATTCATGACAAATTTTATTGAGTTTCCAGTCATTTAGACGTTATTATTTGCTTTTGCTGGAGGGTTGAAAATTTCCTTCATTTACTTAGTCTCTCATACATACCATACAATTCCTTTTAATTTTCCATTTCTTTTGGGATACTATTTAGATTTTTAGCTATTTTTATTTAGACGCAAATCTTAAAATCTGTAACTGTTGCAATAAGTTTCACCATTTCCTCGATGATCATTCATACTTCAAAATTAAGTATCTTTCTAGTTATTGTGTATTTTTAGATGACATCTAAATCTTTCTGTTTGTAATTTTATGCTCTTTTTGTATGATAGCGTCCCCTTTCAAGATATCTTAATTTTAGGATCATATTGAAACGGGTATCATACAAAGTTGGACTCGATGTCTAAAATTAAATTTTTGTCTTCTTTTAAAGTTTTATTATTTCTCTACTGTTGTCATTTCATTGCTTTATCTTACATTATCTTTTTTTTAAGCCTGTATTTGGCTTAGTTATTATTCTATTTTTGATTATTAGAATTCATATTTAAATTTTGTCTACAAGTTCAAAATATTATTTTAAAGTCTATTTGTGTGCTCACAAAACATGTCTATAGTCAGTTTACATTTATTTTTTTAAATAAGGGTCATTTCTTTAATTGCTCGAAATCCATTGTTTGCACTCGTGTCATCAGGTGGTTGCTTCACTCAGCTGACTCGATTTTCCTTGTCTGACCTTGTGCTTAAATGAAACTTCTCAACCATTTACTGTCTTAAATAAAATTTTCCTACAATAAACCTTATATCAAAATTCTTATTTTTAAACATAATATCTATGAAAGTGTTTGTGGCACTTGGCTTTCCCCTTTTTTGTTTAACTTTCTTATATGGAACCCCTATGATTTTTGCTTGACAACTACTTTAATATTAAGTTTGAATTTATACACTTTAACTGCAATGTTAAAAGCTTTATTTGCTTCATCCATTGAGCTTTTTCCACATTATAGAATGACTGCTTCCTATATTTATCATCCACTGAACTATCAAGGAACCATTGTAAATATCATCATGGGACAAAAGATTGCGGAGGACAGTGAAGGACTGGAATTGATGATGGTCATGTAGATAGGAATGGAAATGGAGAAATATTTAAAATCTTCAACACAAGTCATGAGTTTGTTACAATACATACTCATTTTTTCTCCATATCTTCTTGACCCCCCCCCCCCCCCAAAAAAAAAAAAAAGAATGAGTTTTTGGAAGTTCATAAAATTAAAGCATTACCATACTGTAGTAGTTGAAGAAAATGGAATAACAGCTACCAAGCCAGATGGGTGAGCTGTAAAACTTGGGCCTGGCATTCAGAAAGATTCAAATCTCTGTCTGGCAACCCAAAACCACTTCAGGTGAATGCAGTGTCGGTTCCTTCAAAAAAGCGATTGTCCCAAATCCTTTCTCAGCTCTGATGACCCTGATGTCAACAAGGCATGAAGCAATAAGGAGAAAAAAAAGGATGGACAAGGTAAAGCACTAGTAGTTAACAACATAATGCCTAATGTCTTTAAGGTAGATATAAATTCTGTGGGGGCTATGGAACAAGTCACCAGAATGGCTCTGGGCTGATTAGAAGTTGCCTACTGAATGGAGTATTTGTTAATATTCCAAAGAAAAATGATTATATTGAGCATAGAAGCTGATGAGGTATCTTCTGTTATCTGTAAAATCCTTTGTAGGGTAACACTGTCACCTGAACAAATATGTTGAGTCAGTGCTTAGAAAAAACAAGGAGTATTTTGAAAGCATAACATTTAGGGCATGGTTGATAGCTACATTTATAATTACAGTGTTGCAGAAGAAAGAATGACAGGCTAAATCTTATGTGGTGGTCAATTGATTCAGCCTATTTACTCCAGCTCTAGAGAATGGCCAGGGTGCATACATGGACCCACACTGTCAATGCATGTTTTGAAAATGTTATGATGAAAAGAGAAGCAACAAGAGTCATAAATTACTGAGAAACAGGTTTCACTTTAATGATTTCTGTTCGGTGGCAAGGTGCTTCAGTCACATAGAGATAAAATTGGCAAGATTAGAGCAACAAGCCATAGCAGTAGGATTAAAGTAAGGTGAGTGAACTCTGCTGTTGGTGTGATAAAAGGAACTAGAACTTTTGTCAGCTTTATCCAATCTGGAGAAACTTTAACACCTAAGGAAAAGCTGAATCCACCTCTACAACATACATTTAAAATTTGTCTGATTACCTGCATATCTTTAAACGAGTAATTCTTGTATATGAATATATACATTTTTTTGGATCTCGGAAATGGCTCTAACAATTTGGATGAAATTTCATATTTAGATAATATTTTGCTTTTTAAGTTAATATAAATAGTTGCCTTCCCTGCAAAAACCCAATTTTACAAAATAAGAACAATTTTTACTATTGGTATCTTGAAAACAGCTCTAACACCATCTCATAGACGATTCAGGTACCAGGAAGCCTACTAATATTTTCTCTTTGGTTTCAAGAAACTCACATATTTAAATTAACATTTCTTTGGAGGAATATTAGCACTACCAGTTTAATTGTAAAACATTTAAAAAGTAGATATTTAGAAAAATAGATACTGGCTTTGTCAAATGCTATATTTTTCAAACTTAAAAAAAAAATTAACGCCATGTTGTGTCTGCTGTTTTATCTTTGGTTGTTGCATAGGAAGCCTTGTATACTAGCTGACCCGAGTCAAACATTTAAAAAGAAGATATTTAAAAATTGGCTTTTGCCAAAAGTGATTCTTTACTCCACAAAACTTCTTTGAAAATAATATTAGCAGTTGTAATGTTTACTTGACCACATGTGTATTTAACACAAACATCAATATTACTGAATTGTAAAAAGTGGTATTAGTGGAGGGTATGGTTAGGTTTAAATGCAACCTGGCCCTGCATGAAGACTAATATCCCATGCTGTATCATGGTTTGCCTGACAGCTCAAATATAATTAGTGGAGAAAAAAGTGATTTCTGCACTAGCTCTCAAAAAATTCTGGCTATGACCCCATATTCAAATCCCAGTGGGGGCAAGAATTTTTAAGACTTGTATTTGATCATATGAACTACGCTGGGGCATTCTGTGGTTCAGAATCTACGTTAAATTGTAGGTCCCAGAGGAAAGGAACTGGCCGTCCTACCTCTGATACAAGGGCTTAGAATGCTTCCTTCTGGAGGATCCAACCAACCTTCAGGTTAGGTTTTTATACTGTCTATATATGAGCGGTCTGACAGCTCAAATGTAATTAGTGGGGGGAAAAGTGGTTTCTGTGCTGGCTCTTAAAAAATTCTGGCCACGACCCCGTGTTCAAATCCCGGTGGGGTCAATTATTTTTAAGATTTGTATTTGATCATATGAACTATGCTGGGGCATTCTGTGGTTCGGAATCTACGTTAAATTGTAGGTCCTAGAGGAAAGGAACTTGCCATCCTACCTCTGATGGCTTAGTATGCCTCCTGGAGGGTACAACAAATGTTCAGGTTCGGTTTTTATACTGTCTGTATATTTAATCTGTCCAATCTAATACTATTATATAATGAACTCTTGTAAATAGCTAAAATTAATTTCTCACAAACTTCTTTAAGGATTTTGATGAAATGAAAGATGCCGATCGAAGATCGGTCACCCAGGTACTGAAACATGAAAAGACGCTGGTAGTTCCATCAGCTCCATCACTTGTGAGACTGGTGGCTTTCCTGGAGTGTCAATGCCACCTGGCCTCAAATCTGAAAAGACTACATTGCAACCATGACTTGTGTTGAATCTGAAATGCAAGATGGCCTGAAGTAATCAGAAACAAATTGCCAACACATGTTCAGATTAAAACAGGAGGTATTGATTAGACAGTGCAAGGGTCCACTGTTGGATTTGAAACCATGATAAACTTGTAATCAAAGATGGCAGAAGAATACTCGGATAAACACTGTTGAAAGTAAAGCCCTGAAAGTTGGCCATAAGTTAAGAACTTGGCCACATACAAGAAGAAATGGAGTCAAACTTTTTTCCATTTTTTTATTAACTCGCTGGGCTTTGTCTGTCCAGGTGGAATTTTGTAATTGATTTTAAACTAACTTCTCGATGAGCTAGAGACTTGACATTTTGACCATAGCTCAGAAGTGTATGAGAATTCATGAAAAAATGGGAAAAGTTGTCTGGAAAATTTTAAAAATCAAGAATAATTGAAAGTATTCTTTTCTATGGATCGATTTGGCTAATTTTTTTAAATGTTCCTAATAACCCAAATAAGGTTTTTAGTTAATGAAAAATTGGAAAAGTTATATCGAAAACTGGAAAATTCAGAGAAAACTGAAAGTCTTTTTTTCTTTGTACCAGTTTGGTTAATTTTTTTAAATATTCATAACAGTCCGAATAAGGTTTTTAAAGAAAGAAAAGCTGGAACAGTTGCCTTGAAAATTTGTGAAAAACTGATATTATTTTTTTCAATGGCCCAACATAGCTATTTTTGAAAATGTCTTTAATAGTTTGAATAAGGGTTTCAGAGAAAGAAAAATGGAAAAGTTGCCTGGAAAATTTGGTAACAACTGAAGGTACATTTTCTATGGACCAATTAAACTATTTTTTTAAAAATTGTTTGCAGTAGTCTGAATAATGTTTTTAGAAAAAGAAAAATTGGAAAATTTGGGAATTTTTTCTATGCACTGATTTGGCTAACTTTTTATGAATGTTGGTAATAGTCACAACAAGGTTTTCAGAGGAAAAAATGTGTAAAAGTAGTCCGGAAAATTATGGAAAACTGATTTTTTTTGTGGATCACTTTGGCTAATTTTTTAAAATAGTTGTAATAGTGTTAATAAAATTTTTAGCAAAAAAATTGAAACGTTGGCTGGAAAATTCTTGAAAAATGGAAAGTGCTTTTTTCTATGTACCAATTTGACTAATTTTTTTAATGTTTGTAATAGTCTGAATAAGGTATTTAGGGAAAGAAAAATTGGAAATTGTCAGGTATCTTGTAAATTTTGTACCCGCTGACAAAATTTGTACTCAGAACGACAAATTAGGTTGAATAGAGTTGCATATCATTTTTTGAGCCAGTTACTATGTTAATTCAAGCTAGAAAGCAGATTTTTACAATTGTAAAGATAGTATTTTTGGTTGCATCAGCCAAAAGCATTCACCTGGAGTGATATTTTGAAAATTCGTAATATATCGTAGAAATCACTTAGAGACTTGAAATTTTCACAGCAACCATTTTTCAGGACATAGATTTGTTTAAATCTATTTTCAAATAGATATCCTTAATAACTTAATTAGTCAGATTTTGTTCACGAATTATATCCCACTTTTGAAAATAGTGAATGCACTTTATTTAATATCATATAGAAGAGCAACAAGTTATGCGTAGAATACAAGTTGTTTCAGTTTAGTAGCTATAAAATTATGAAAATTATTAACAAGTCTTGGTAATAGCTTCATAATGATTGTTTATTGCGAAACTATGAAAGTTACAGAATTTTTTATAAGGATTAAAGTTAACATTTTTCACAATATCTGGCGATTCTAAAAATTTCAGAGTGATAGAAACATTTTTAACGTTCAAGGTCAAGAAATATGATGTAGCTTATACGAAACTGATCTGTTATCTGAAGATTCTCTTGGGAAGAGAAAGTTTTGTAAGTTCTCATGGCCAGTGAGCTTGCCACTATTTAGTTTGTTGTTAGGCACATGGCGTAGCAGATAATATTTTCAGGCAAATATGTATAAATTTTAGTAGAGCATGTGAAGATGAAAAAAACACCTAGTGTAGCTAGAATATTAGCTAGAGGTGGTAGGTTGGTCTGACTCAAATGTGTTAGTTGAATGAGCAATCATATCTTCAGAAAATTTGTCTGACACCGTTTCAGTTTGTGATAAATTTTTCAAGAATATAATGTATGTATACCAGCTATAGACTTGTGACTTTTATTTCAACAACCTTTCTTAGTTTGGGGTTAGATCAACTAAGTGGTGACTGAGTTATATTTGCAAAGCTAGAACTGAAAATATCCATGGTCTTAGCAGAGACTGAAGTTTTGCACTTGTCCCACTGCAAGCTAGGTTCTCACTTGGTGACCATAACAGGACTGGAATACTTCATCACTTACAAGATGTCATAAGTGAAATTATAGCAAAATTTACCCATTTTGGGGTTGTGTGAAAAGTGATTTTTTTTGTGTTTTTTCTGTGTGTTTTTGCAGGTGACATGAACATTTTACCAGTTGATTAACATTAGTAAGAGTGTTTTTTCTTTCACAATTACATGTGACAAAAACATTTCAAATGAACATTTTACAAGATGAACATTTTGGTGAAATACTAATATTTTTAAAACAAATTAAAATTGTTGATTTGGTATTAACAATGATATAATATTTTGCAAATTTACGATTGTTGCATTCACCTGGAGTAACGTTTCGAATATTCGTAATATATATTGTAGAAAACACCTAGAGACTTCAAATTTTCACAGCAACCATTTTGCAGTACGTAGATTTGTATAAAGCTATTTTCAAGTCAATATCCTTAATAACTTAATTAGTCAGATTTTGTTCACGAATTTTATCCCACTTTTGAAAATAGTAAACACACTTTACTTAATATCAGATAGAAAAGCAAATTTTTCAAGAATATAATGTACATCTACAAGCTATATACTTATGACTTTTATTTCCAACAACCTTTCTTAGTTTGGGGTTAGACCAACTAAGTGGCGACTGAGTTATATTTGCAAAGGTAGAACTGAAAATATTCATGGTTATCCAAGGTCATAGTAGAGACTGAAGTCTTGCACTCACCCCACTGCAAGCTAGGTTCTCACAAAATAATGCCTGAAAAATTGAAGAATTCTGGAAGAACTCAAAGTGCTGTTTTCTACTGGATTTTTTTCCCCCGAATTCAAAACCATAACTAATGATTCAAGTGATGGATAGACATGATTCTTTTTTTTTTTTTTTCATCCTTATTTCCCTGGTATGGAAATAACTCGTTTAAATGTTTTATATTAAAAAAGAACTGGAATTTGTCACATATTGCATGTATCTGTCACTATGTCAGCAAAGTATTTACAATCAATTCCAAATGTTCACTCACATAACCCTAAAAAGCAGAAAATAATAATAAAATACAATAAACATTTTAATGTACCATGTTTTTATAATGAACTAAAAAGTATAAAATAATTTCTCTAATCCTTATGAAGGATAAAACCACATACAGATTTCTAACTTCTTCTAAATTGTACTGAAAACTTATACTTGAAAATTTTTGATAGCTATTAAAATACTTGAAAGATTGGTGACAAAAAACTTGAGGCGCATTCAACAGATAATTGATGCATCAATAGCTCAACTAACAATTTTATTGCACCACAAATAATGTGAACTGATAAGTAAGTTCTTTCATTGGTAGCTACTCTCTATGCTTCTTAGGGCCTTATCACACTAGGCCACCAGGTGGCGCAACCAGTTGCTGCTTGCCACTGGGCATTGACTCATAAGGATGCTAATTACACTAGGGCAGCCAGTGGCGTCGCCACACTCTGGCGGCCGACTGGCTGCCGTGTCCTGCGACCACGTCGGCAGCCACTGGTGGCGGAAAGTCGCGGCGGGGCATTGTATCTTACCTAGCTTATTACACTAGGGCGCCTGGCGGCGCAGCCAGTCTCACCACCACTTGAACAGTCTACTGTTCATTAGTGACGAGGTAACATGTGTGATAACAAACTTACACATATGCTCCATCTTGTACTTTAGGATTTTAAAATTGCAGAGATATTGAGTGACTGGTTTAGTGAGACAACTAGGGACACTCATCCTGTGATGGGAGGAAATGAATCTGATGAGTCTTCATAAAAGTATAAATGAGGAAACTACAAAATCTTATATATATATAAAAATAGACGTGTTTTTTCCTATATTTCACTTTTCAGCCACCACTATCTAACACAGATCACTGATGTTTGTAGGTGGAAGTAGCATGGAGTTTCCTGTCGTGCACAAGGTTGGCCGAATGCCGATAGCTGTGGGGATGTGGGAGATATAATGATTAAAGTTGGTCAGTGCAGGGCGTTTTCATATTTCAACCAAAAATTCGTATCTCCGTATACTTCTCTTTCCTGCCACAACCACATAACATAGACTTTTGGTGTTTGTGTGTGGTAGTAGAATCGTCTCTCCTGTCGTGCACTATGGTTGTTAGATGTCGGTAGCTATGGGGATGTGGGAGATATGGGGGTTGAAAGTGGTCGACCTGTGGCAATTTCGACTTCTGCCAAAGACAAAAGTGTCATGGTGTATCACTTTTCAGCGAAAACTATAGATCACAGATATCTGGCGTTTGTGTGTAGTAGTAGCACAGAGTCACCTTTAGATCACAACAGCGGCCGAATTTCAGAAACTGTGGTACTGTGGTAGATATGGTGGTTGTTATTGGCCGACCAAGGATATTTTCGTATTTCGACAGTCTCCGCATATGTCACTTTTCTGCCACAACTACATAGCATAGAGCATTGCTGTTTGTGTTTGGTAGTAGAATCGTATCTCATGTAGTGCACTATGGTTGTTAGATGTCGGTAGCTATGGGGGTGTGGGAGATATGGGGGTTGAAGATGATCGACCTGTGGCAATTACATACTTCTGCCAAAGACAAAACTGTCATGGTGTATCACTTTTCAGCGAAAACTATAGATCACAGATAACTGGCGTTTGTGTGTAGTAGTAGCACAGAGTCACCTTTAGATCACAACAGCGGCTGAATTTTAAAAAACTGTGGTACTGTGGTAGATATGGTGGTTGAAAGTGGCCAACCAAGGATATTTTCGCATTTCGACTGTCTCCGCATATGTCACTTTTGTGCCACAATTACATAGCATAGAGCATTGGTGTTTGTGTTTGGTAGTAGAATCGTATCTCATGTAGTGCACTATGGTTGTTAGATGTCGGTAACTATGGGGGTGTGGGAGAAATTAGGGTTGAAAGTGGTCGACCTGTGGCAGTTTCATACTTCTGCCAAAGACAAAAGTGTCATGGTGTATCACTTTTCAGCGAAAACTATAGATCACAGATAACTGGCGTTTATGTGTAGTAGTAGCACAGAGTCACCTTTAGATCACAACAGCGGCCAAATTTCAGAAACTGTGGTACTGTGGTAGATATGGTGGTTGAAAGTGGCCAACCAAGGATATTTTCGCATTTCGACTGTCTCCGCATATGTCACTTTTGTGCCACAATTACATAGCATAGAGCATTGGTGTTTGTGTTTGGTAGTAGAATCATATCTCATGTAGTGCACTATGGTTGTTAGATGTCGGTAGCTATGGGGGTGTGGGAGAAATGAGGGTTGAAAGTGGTCGACCTGTGGCAGTTTCATACTTCTGCCAAAGACAAAAGTGTCATGGTGTATCACTTTTCAGCGAAAACTATAGATCACAGATAACTGGCGTTTGTGTGTAGTAGTAGCACAGAGTCACCTTTAGATCACAACAGCGGCTGAATTTTAAAAAACTGTGGTACTGTGGTAGATATGGTGGTTGTTATTGGCCGACCAAGGATATTTTCGTATTTCGACTGTCACCGCATATGTCACTTTTCTGCCACAACTACATAGCATAGAGCATTGGTGTTTGTGTTTGGTAGTAGAATCGTATCTCATGTAGTGCACTATGGTTGTTAGATGTCGGTAACTATGGGGGTGTGGGAGAAATGAGGGTTGAAAGTGGTCGACCTGTGGCAGTTTCATACTTCTGCCAAAGACAAAAGTGTCATGGTGTATCACTTTTCAGCGAAAACTGTAGATCACAGATAACTGGCGTTTATGTGTAGTACCCTTTAGTAGCACAGAGTCACCTTTAGATCACAACAGCGGCCGAATTTCAGAAACTGTGGTACTGTGGTAGATATGGTGGTTGTAAGTGGCCAACCAAGGATATTTTCGCATTTCGACTGTCTCCGCATATGTCACTTTTGTGCCACAATTACATAGCATAGAGCATTGGTGTTTGTGTTTGGTAGTAGAATCATATCTCATGTAGTGCACTATGGTTGTTAGATGTCGGTAGCTATGGGGGTGTGGGAGAAATGAGGGTTGAAAGTGGTCGACCTGTGGCAGTTTCATACTTCTGCCAAAGACAAAAGTGTCATGGTGTATCACTTTTCAGCGAAAACTATAGATCACAGATAACTGGCGTTTGTGTGTAGTAGTAGCACAGAGTCACCTTTAGATCACAACAGCGGCCGAATTTCAGAAACTGTGGTACTGTGGTAGATATGGTGGTTGTAAGTGGCCAACCAAGGATATTTTCGAATTTCGACTGTCTCCGCATATGTCACTTTTTTGCCACAATTACATAGCATAGAGCATTGGTGTTTGTGTTTGGTAGTAGAATAGTATCTCATGTAGTGCACTATGGTTGTTAGATGTCGGTAGCTATGGGGGTGTGGGAGAAATGGGGGATGAAAATGATCGACCTGTGGCAATTTCATACTTCTGCCAAAGACAAAAGTGTCATGGTGTATCACTTTTCAGCGAAAACTATAGATCACAGATAACTGGCGTTTGTGTGTAGTAGTAGCACAGAGTCACCTTTCGATCGCAACAGCGGCCGAATTTCAGATACTGTGGTAGATATGGTGGTTGTTATTGGCCGACCAAGGATATTTTCGTATTTCGACTGTCCCCGCATATGTCACTTTTCTGCCACAACTACGTAGCATAGAGCATTGGTGTTTGTGTTTGGTAGTGGAATCGTATCTCATGTAGTGCACTATGGTTGTTAGATGTCGGTAGCTATGGAGGTTGAAAATGATCGACCTGTGGCAATTTCATACTTCTGCTAAAGACAAAAGTGTCATGGTGTATCACTTTTCAGCGAAAACTATAGATCACAGATAACTGGCGTTTGTGTGTAGTAGTAGCACAGAGTCACCTTTCGATTACAACTGCGGCCAAATTTCAGAAACTGTGGTACTGTGGTAGATATGGTGGTTGTAAGTGGCCGACCAAGGATATTTTCGTATTTCGACGAAAGGCATGTGTCTCCGCAGATTTCACTTTTCTACCACGAGTAGATAGCATAGAGCATTGGTGTTTATGTGTGGTAGTAGAATCGTGTCTGTTGTCGTGCACTATGGATGTTAGATGTCTGTAGCTATGGGGGTGTGGAAAATATGGGGGATGAAAATGGTCGACCTGCGGCAATTTCATATTTCTGCCAAAGACGCATGTGTCATGGTGTATCACTTTTAAGTGAAAACTATCAATCGCAGATCACTGGCGTTTGTGTGTGGTAGTAACACAGAGTCTCCCATCGATCACAACGTTGGCCGAAATTCGGTAACTGTGGGAGTGTGTGAGATATGGTGTTTGAAATTGGTCGATCATGAATATTTTCGTGTTTCATACAAAGACTTGTGTGTATCCGTAAATTTTACCTTGCTGCCGGAACTACATAGCGCAGAAGACTGGTACTTGTGTGTGGTAATAATATCGAGTTTCCCATCGTGCACTAAGGTGGTTAGATGTCTATAGCTGTCAATATGAATTCTTTACAATCACGAACGTAGTCGTGGGTACCAGCTAGTTTGAAATAAATTCTCAGGAGATTATGAAGAAACTCAAAAAGCTAAAAAATACTTAAAGGGACTGGTGTAGATAATATTACTACAGTTTATTAAAGATTATGGGATACGATATTGTACCTTACCTTGAAATTTTATTTAAAATGTGTTTGGAGTCTTGCTGCTTACCAGAGGATTGGAAAAGTGTGATAGTAGTACCGATTCATAAAGGAGGGGTTACAAATAGGGTTGAAAATTACAGACCAATTAGCTTGACATCAGTGATAGGCAGAATGATGGAAAGATTCAACTATATTAGAAATGTCTGTGAAGAAAGAAACTGGTTATCATATCGACAACATGGCTTTAGGCAAGGATATTCATGTGAATCTCAGATGGTGGGCTATATGCAAGTTATTTCATATTAATTGGACAAGGGAGGCCAAGTTGATAGTGTGGCACTAGATCTTTTTAAGGCATTTGACAAAGTTAAATAAACTAAAATCTATTGGATTGGATGAAAAAGTTACTTGCTGGGTAGAGGAATTCTTAAAAGCCAGAAAGCAAAGTGTTAAAGTAAGAAATACATTTTCAGAAGAGGTGAAAGTAAATATGGGAGTGCCACAGGGTAGTGTATTGGGACCATTGCTGTTCATTGTTCTAATGAATGACTGTGTTGATGGGTTACGATCAGAATATAGGTATTTTGCAAATGATATAATGGTATACAATGGGATCAAAACAGGTGAAGACTGTGAACAACTCCAAGGTGACCTGGATAGAATATCTAAATTCGTAGGTCAGCATGGAATAAAGATAAATGGCAAGAAGAGTCAGCTTATGAGGTACACAGATTAAAAACTTAAGTTTAATTATGATTATAGGGTGGTGTCAGAATTGCTGGTTGAAAACTTGAGGTATAAATATCTTGTCATAACATTTTATTAAAAAAAAAAAACTCAATTTGGCAGGTGGTAGAGAAAGATTACAAATTCCTTCATTTATTTGAGTGGGTGATGAGAGGATGTACCAGAGAAGTTAGGAAGCTGGGTTACAAAACTTTGGTCAGATCATAGGTTAAATATGGTGGTGTAGTTTGGGTTCCACATTTTGGTTATCAAATACAACAGTTAGAAGGTGTGCAAAAAAGAGCAGCTAGATTTGTTTGTGGAAATTATCGCAGGACCCAGTCAGTAATTGATATGATAAAGGAGCTGGATTAGGACTCATTGGAGGAAAGAAGAGAGTGCTGAAAATGTACAGGTAATGTTGGTGATGGGGCTTGGAGGGATTTTGTTCAAAGAATCAGGAATAGTACATGGAAGGGGAAAGGCGACTATGACTACAAGCCTGCGCTCGATTTCATGCATAAGGGAGTGGGAAAATATTCTTTTGTTGGTAAGGGTGTCAAGAATTGGAACAAATTACAAAGTGTAGTGGTGAATAATTTACCAAAAACGCTTTAGGAATTTAAAATTAAAATCAGAAAAGTAAATGGGGGAGGAATTTAACATTACAACTATAGTATATAAAGGGGTAATTAGATGATTTGGTAAATTGCCACCGGAGTGTTATCTCCATTGCAATGAAATTAATAAACAATTTAAAAAAAAATGGAAAAGAGAATGTGAAGGGAGAGAAAGATGCATGTGCATCATATTCTATCGCTAAGGGAATCTATACTCTTTTTGATGAACTGTGTTCAGACAATAAGTTTTTTAATTACTTAAGAATGTCTGAACCATCGTTCATTGAAGTATTTTCGTTAATAAAGGTTGATATTACTGGGAAAGATACGAAAATGAGAAATGCTTCTTGCTTTACCATTTTGTCTTCTTTACACTTTCAGTTCCACTCATTTCCACATTAACATTCTATAGTTCACTGGACAAATTGAACTACACAATTCACGTACAATGCGAGGATAACAGCAAACAGACTGGTTGGTTGTGCGAGAATGGAAACGAGTGACTGGATAGCTACACCGCCATTTTCCTGCACGCGTTGCCAACAGAGTCATCAGTGGCGTGGCTGGTTGTGCCGCCAGGCGGCCTAGTGCAATAAGACACTTATAGTTATGTATTGTGTGCGCCATATATTTTTCATCACCAGTCTTACAAGTATTTTAATAACTATCAAAAATTTCCAAGTACTGTATAAGTTTTCAGTACAATTTAGAAGTTAGAAATCTGTATGTGGTTTTATCCTTCATAAGGATTAGAGAAATTATTTTATAATTTTTAGTTCATTATAAAAATATGGTACAGTAAAAGTTTTATTTTATTATTATTAAACCTGGGGTGCAGTAAGGTGTCAAAAATAATTCTATGAACTACTAAATTATATGTACCTATTTTTTTTTAGCAATGTGTATATTATTAAGGGACATATTGTATTGTGCCACTATAACATAATACATCTACAATCATTTTTTGAGTTCCTGTGGAAAAACTGTATGAAATTACAAGTGAACCGTTAAAATTG
>JARYHS010013630.1:133056322-133228300 GCA_031002005.1 Vandiemenella viatica | reverse complement strand
AAAACGATGCCACATCGCTTCAACGGTGTCCTTTGTTGACTTGAAGTTATGGTAATTATTCCTCAGGTAGGTTCTAAAACACTCCTTTGAGGCCTTACTGAATTTGTATAAAATCCGCCCTTTTTTCCTTTTCGCTTGGTCATTAATTTGATAGTCGCAAATACCGCTTTGTGATCGCTTATTTCTGTGGTCGTTGAAATGTCGGTGAATAATTCTGGCCTGTTGGTAACCAGCAAGTCTAAAATGTTTTCGCTACCGTTATGACACCGCGTAGGTTCATTAACTAGCTGCTCGAGATGATTATCTGACAACAACTCGAGAATTACTTCAGAAGCTGCCTTATCCCTGATACCTGTGATGTAAACGTGATTACGCCAGTCAATATAAGGCAGAATGAAGTCGCCTCCTAGAATCATAGCATGATCCTTAAAACGGCTAGCTATACTATTTACATTATTTCTTAACTCCTCGACGATAGCTATGTCGGAATCAGGTGGACGGTAGAAGGCGCCTATGATGAGTTTTGACCCAGCAACGTCGAGTTTAATCCATATGATTTCACAGATCGTATCGACGTCTATTTCATTACATGGGAGAAATTTACTCACTGTTATAAATACCCCACCTCCATGAGAATGTAATCTGTCTTTATGAAAAACGTTCATGCTATCTTTAAAAGTTTCGGCGGAACTTATTTCCGGTTTCAACCAACTTTCTGTACCGATAACGATATCCGCTTCTGTACTACAAATAACGCTTTCAAGTTCAGGTTGTTTGTTACAAATGCTTCTACAGTTAATTACGAGAACTTTTAACTGACGAGATTCTTTTACGTTGCTCCTACATTCCGGTGTTGCATCTGATTGGGTTGCCCGTAACTGAATTTCGTGTTTCGGGTCTTCCTCCCTCAGCCTAAAAAACCACCCAGTGCATTCCACACGGCCCCTACCACCCGTGTAGCCGATTCACGTGTGTAGTGCACACTTGACCCATTAAGGGAAACCCTACAAGACTCATGTTTATATACTCTATAACATCGCCATTATCATTTACTTCACAGTGTGAACAATACAGGACAGACGCATCACTTAGCTAAAATCTCCAATGCCCTCGGCCGTACTCGAACCGGCGACCCTTGCAACGTGATGACAGTTCGCTAGTTACCGGGGCCAGCAGGTAAAATACGATCATTTCTATGTCAAGCATGGGACATGGTTTGGTTTTATTGTATGCTGGAGTCGGAGTTTTGCGTGACAGTCTACTAATGCAGAGAAATTTATTAAGAGCGATAAAAATGGATAATGTGATAATGACACAGAGGCGGTCTCTTCATCGATCAGTCGATGATAGTCAATTAAGTTTTGCATCAGTGCACCGGTGAAATATAAACAGTGTTTAAAAATGATTTTGTGCCTATAAAAGGGTTTAAACCGAGGCATGCATGCTTGGAAGTGATTAAATGCGTAACAGCGAGGACATTACGATAATATGGCACCCGTAAGGCTGCAGCAGGGAAAGATGGGGTATAGCTGTAAAGCGAAACATTGAAAAGACAATAACCGTGAGGCTGTAGCAGAGACAACCATAAGACTCAGCAGGTAAAAGATAAAAAGAAGTGGCGCTATTGTAATCACTAATCAGTAATGTGATACCCAGGGGTGGATAGATGAAATCAAAGCAACTTGCCTTTTGGGGTATGTTTCAAGGAAATTACTAAAAATATGCTATCTGAAGGTGGACAGGAGAAATGAATGGAAACTCACCTCGGATAGGGCCGCATGGAAACTACTAGTCGTGGAAAGTGACACAGTATGCATAAGATTACAAAAATTGTTTTGGAATAATTTCTTTCGTATTCAGTTGGGCGAAGTAGGAACATCGCATCTTAGATTTCCAGGAGCAAACGCTTACGTGAATGTTTGGGAAGCAAGTGTTCAGATTTGGCGGGGATGCTTGCCTATCGCACATGCTCGAATATGGTAGTGTAGTATGGGACCCTCATTTTACGTATCAAATACAGGAGTTGGAGAGGGTGCAAAAAAGGGCTGCTAGATTTGTTTCTGGAAATTATCGCAGAATGCAATCAGTGTGTGGTGGATACCTTGGTGGGCAAACCACGTTACAATTATTTCTCATACCTTTATGATGAATAATTGTGGATTTTTAATTTTAATTTATATGAAGGAGTGGAAATTTATTAATTTAGCAAGAATCTCGACGTTAGTTGGAATTTAGGAAAAATTGTCACAATATGACATTTATTTTCTTATCATTGGCGATTACAAGTCTGAGCGAATTTACCGTTAACATTAACACAAATTGGCAAAATCATAAAAGCAACGCTCAGAGTTACAATTAGCCGTCATGGGCAAGCAAACAAGTATATATTTACTTCTAAATATCTCAGAATCAAAATGCAAGAAATAATGACAACTGGAAACAATGAAAAATACAAGTTATGACTACCTCAGACAAAGGCATCATAATACTGTGACTTTACAGTTAAAAGAAAATCATGGGCGCCAGAATGAACAATATATCATTCGAAAATAACTAGTTCTGGCAAATTATGCCGCTAGCTCAGGGGTTTTTACAATTACAAAGTGAGAACATGGACCTATCCTCTCAAAGTCGCTTACGGGTTCTGTTTCACGGAATGCACAATCACATGGCTTGGTCGTAATCAATTACCATTGTAGTTCTGCGTCTGATATCTGTGATGAGTGTAGCGGACCCACGATATGTGAGATTATCTCACAAGTCGGCTATAGGCATCTCTGGTCTGGCAATGCGCATCATCGCATTACCGGCTGTGTTGCGGTGATAAGCTTGCTCCAGCAAGGCAAGCTGCAGATAGCGAAAGAAGTCAACTTTCCAAGTCAACCTCAGACTGGTGCGATCGAAGTTAGAATGCCAGCTCCTCGCTCTTCGGTCCACGAGGAAACTTCTTGCTCCGCCCATTTGTAGTCTCGAAGCTCACATACAACAAAAATTCCCAGGATTTTGAGTTATACGCTCATTTTGATTGGACCTTCAGGTCGGCACCTAATGTCACGTGATATCCTCGATATGTGATTTGGCCAAAGAATCCAACAGAAGTCGGACATATTCGGCTAAGTCCGCCGGGGCGAGAGAACATTCGGGTTTCGGACGGCAGGCTTTTCCCGCCAGGAGAGTGACGTCGTTGACCGCCCATCCCCAGGGAGCAGGGTGTGTGGTCTGGCAAATCCCAAATCCGCGACTTTTTGTCGCCAAGGCTCGGGAACACCAAGATTAGCTTCAAGCCTACATAGCTCAATAATTCTTGAATATTCGCTTTGCTACGATACACTGTATAAGTTCACCATTTCATTACAGTCCTCACTTGGAATCTTGCGTACTTTATAAAATTACAACAAAAATCTATTCACGTGGTCGCCCAAGATTTATGTAAATTACTCTTATATTATTACATATATATAAAAATGCACCTTGTAACGTGGCGACAGCGCGGCTCGTTACAATAGACGGTTATGATAAAGGAGCTGGAATGGGATTCATTGCAAGACAGGAGGAGGATGAGGAGGGTCATGGGAGTGTACAGGGCATATACTGGCGATGAGGCATGGAAAGATATTGCAATGGGTATGAAAAGTAGTGCATGGAAGGGAAAAGATGACCATGACCACAAGCTGGCACTCGATTTCAGGCACAAGGGTGTGGGAAGATTCTCTTTTTTAGGTAAGGGTGTCAGGGATTGGAATGAGTTACCAAGAGAAATGATGAATAATTTACCGAAAACTTTGAAAGAATTTAAAGATAAAATTTCTAGAGGGTAAATGTAGGTAGGTGCAGGATAGAGGGACGATGGGTGTGTAGGGAAATTGCCACCGGAGCCTGTGCTCCATTGCAATTAAATTAAATTAAATTAAATTAAAGAAGCTATATCATCTCGCTACTTTAACGCTCAGCAGAAATTAAAAATTTTCAAAAATTATTTGGTAGTTATTTCGAAGTCAGGCAATAGGGAAAACAGTAAAAAATTAAGCTCCATGTCGATTAATGTTATGCAGATATGGGTATTCGTGTCCTCGTTAAATAGAACCAGGCTGGAGGATGAAACACCAGGTAAAATGTACAGTTTGAAATCTAGGTAGAAGCTACATGGTAGGCGAAGTGTTAATCCATGAGTAAGTAAAATGAAGCGCAAAATACGTGATAATTTAGAATCAAGTGTAGCACACAAGACATTGCTTAGATCCGCAAATATACCAGATCAAAATATCTCAATTGCCGGCCTCGGTAGCGTAGGGGCTAGAGTGCTAGCTCCACGTGCCGAAGGCCGCCGGTTCGAATCCGGCCGCGGGCATGGATGTTAAGTGTTGTGTGTCTGTGTGATTGTCCTGTCCGTCCTGTGGCGTCCATACATTGGAAAAAATTCACATTGAGCTGGCTGTATGGCCTCCGTTGCCGAATGCCATTAAAAAAAAAAAAAAAAAAAAAAAAAATATCACAAAACGATGGGAGACCAAGACGTCTTTGAGAAAGAAGGTAGCTCAATACTGATTACAGGACTTAGCCAAGGTTCCGAGGGTCAGTAAACTTCCGCCTTAAAGTATGCTATCACCAAAGGTTCAAAAAATTACCCCCCCCCCCCCTCCAACCACACAGGCTTCTGGACAATGTAGGGTTCGGCGCAGAGGGTATAAGCCGTTTATTACATAACAGTATTGAGGGCAGCCAGCTGTCAGGTGTTATAATTCATCGGCCAGACAATGATGCAAAAATCATCTGGAAAATTAAATCTTTACCTATATCATAGTATAAAGTCCTTGCAGCCTGTAAGTAACAATACATATTTAACACATTTACACAATATGCTGCTGGTAATGCAGGGCCGGCGCTAGGATACTCCGGCCCCGGGTAGGCGTTCTTAGCAGAGACGTAACCGATTTGGGCCCGTGGAAAATTCATGGGATGAGGGCTCCCCCTCGGCTGTCGTGCCCGGGGTACATTTGACCCTCTTACCCTCCCTTTCCCCTCGTTCGACGTGCTCACTTCTGAGATCGTCTCACCCAAAATACGTGGCTTTGTGAACGAAGATTTACTGCAAAATAAACAGGAATTGGAATGAGAAGCCGAAACACTTTTAATGAAGACAAATACACTGTTGCACATTCTGCAATAAACGACGACCATCGTCATTAAATTAAATCAAATTAACCGTATTTTCGGGAATGGCAGTGGAAAGAAGCTATAAAACAATTTACAAAATATCTAATGAAATCTAACTAGATTGTAATTCCTTTCTTAAGCCTACAGAGAGCATTGAGGAGTAAAACTAACCCGTGCCCAGCGATTCTTCAGAAATTCGCAGGACTTCTTGTAAGGTCAGAACAGACTGGCTCCGTGTCAAACATTGTACGCTCTGTGACAGAGCGTAGGGAAGGGAGAACATTGTGCTTGTTGGCCGTTGTCCACCTAAATTTGGAGTGGTTATAATGGAACTAGAAAAATAAAGCATACAAAATACTTTGGACCCAGGCGACGTGAGTATGAACTTTCCTATCTCCCCGTGACAACAAAATAGACCTTGAACAAAGCTGGCTTGCAGATTATAACGTTAAGAGAGTTCTACGGTCTGTAAGGCGTGATAAGACAATCCAACCTTCTATTTTACCTTCTAATATCGTAAAACAAAATACTAAAAGAAGATTTTGAACTAAATATAAACTGAAGCAAGACAAAATGTAGCAGAGATTGATGTAAATAATAGTAGATTAAAGATAAAAGAGGATTTTATACGATAAAAGAAGTAAGTGAATTCTGCTAAATGGGAAGTAAAATTACAACTAATTGCTGAAGCAGGAATGATGTAAAAAAACAGAATAGCACTAGCAAAAAGAGCCTTCATGAAAAATAGAAACATTTTAGTTTCAAAAATTGACTTAGGAACTTTTTAAAACGCTGTGTGTGGAGCATAGCACTTTATGGCATCGGAGCATGGAGGAATACTAGAAAGAAGGGAAAAGCATTTGAAATGTGGTGCTATTGAAGGATGCTGAAAATTAAGAGGACAGATAACGTACGAAATGAACAAGTTTTGGAAATGTTGGATTTGGAAAGAAATTAATGGAAGTCTTTCGGAAAGAAGAGACAGAATGGTAGGTCATATTTTGAGATATGCAGGATTGATTAATTTGTTAGTGAAGGGAACAGTGGAAGGCCAGAACAGTATAGGAAGACAGAGATTAGAATATATGAAGAAGGTAATTCAGAACGTGAATTGTAAAGGGTATGCTGAGATGAGAGGTTAGCGCAAGGTAGGAAGAGATGGATTTCTGCAACAATACAATTTAACACATTCATATTCTATTGATCCCAATATAAGAGACTGGAAGTTTGGGATGTGGAAAGATGTCAATTTACTGATAAACAATTACATAACAAAATAGATACAAACACCAGAAGATGTACAATCACGGAATACATGGTAAATTAATTATGTATACTTCATTTACACAATCTACTGACAATTATTTTATTGATACCTTATAAAAAAAATTCGACACAAAAGAAGGAGTTGTCGAAAAAAAATTCTTTTAATTTTTTCATGAATTTAATCATATCATCTGCTAGACATTTATGATGTGTTGGGAGCTTATTGAAGATTTATATCCCTGAATATCGGGTCGCTTTTTGAACAAATGACGACTTATAATCCTTATGAAGATTATTTTTACTTCAAGTGCCATAATTGTGTATTTTACTGTTTGTTTCAAACAGATTATAATTTGTGAATACAAAGGACACGAAGCCATCAATTTTAAAATACCTAACTTCTTGAACAGCTCTCTGCATGAAGTGTTACAGCTACTCCCATACAAAATTCTTATTATTCGTTTTTGGGCTGTGAACACTTTGTCTCTATGAGCAGAATTGTCCAAGAATATTATTCCATATGACATTAAGGAGTGAAAATAAGCAAAATGAAATAGTTTCCTCATACGGAGATCACATATAGCTGAAATTGTACGAATTTCAAATGTATTTGCACTCAATTGCTTCAGCAAGTCAGCTACATGTATCTTTCAATTTAAATAAACCTACATATTTCACACACTCTACCTCTTGAATGGACTGGCAAGCAAATTTTATGGGTATGTGTGGTGTTAATCTATGTGATGTACTCTATTACATATATCTAGGCTTGTCAGACGTCCCGGTTTGACACATTTTTGAAGGTCTGAAAGCATGTTTTTTAGACCAAGAAATGTGTCCATCAGCAATAAAAAAATTTTTTTACTGATTGAAAGGGCGAGCTCTACTTGTGGTTTGTACATGGACAGCTTGCACTGTTTAACAAGGCCATTCGGGGAATGGAAAAAAATAACACTACAGCTTTTGAGGTTGCTGAAGCTCCTAAAGCTCTTAAAAGAAACCTGGCAGAAAGAAAGGCTTCAAACTTTATCCCTATGGCCGCAAAGAACATCTACAAGAATCTAGATGAGCAAGTCCAAACGAGTGTGAAAGAAGAATTTGATGGCTTTTATGAAAGATGCATTGCATACTTGGACCTCTGGGAGAATAGTTTTGGAAACGCTGAACAGTTTTCATGGATCAATCTGACCAAAACAAATGCTGTTGATTGGAAAAACGCCGAAACTTCTGCTGACACTATTAATAGAAGCCTTCTTGATGTACCCGGTATGAAAATAAACAATGATCAGTTGTTTGACGAAGTTGTGCTTGCTAAGCCAGTACTTGCAGTCAAACTGAGAACAGTGGAAGCAAGAGCGGCCACCAGAAATGTGATTATTTCAAGTGAAGAAAAATGGCTCAGACTGTTTCGTCACTTCAAGGAGAATCAGATAGAAGCCCCCAATCTGATCAATATTGTTGAGTATACCTTCTGCTTACCTGGGACATCAGCACCAGTTGTGAGGGTATTTTCTTTGATGAACAATGCATGAAGGAATCTACAGTTAAAGGCTTGATGACATCTAAAATTAATATCGGATTAACTTGTGAAGATTTTTACAACAAGATTAATACCAAAAAAGACTTTCTAAAAAAAGAGCTCACCAATGAAAAGTACATGTAAAAACTGTTAAAATTGTTATTCCTCATCCAAAGGGTTTCTTCTCACAATCTTACTTAGTCAACTTATTACATTTATATGTAAACACTCACATGTAAGAAATAAAATATTTAAATTTGTATTTTAGTATAATTTATTATTACCCCTGGTTTAGGTTCCTAATCAGTAATGAGTATGGGAGTTATAATATTTGTCTGATGACCATGTGTCTACTGATACTCGTGGCACGTGGGGCATATATTACTGAATAGCAGAAAAAGGCTTGTGGAGTGGGATAGAGGTGGTGCTGATCATGTGAACAGTTTTGTACATATCACCAACGATACTGAATGGTAGAGAGGTCTGTAGTGTGAGTAAGATGATATGATGTTGATGTGAGGAGTTTGGTACTTGGAACACATGTTAATGATGATTTTTTTGTCAGTCTTGAGCCATAGGGGTTCTGTCCAATTTTTTCTTTGCCATGATTGGGCTGGTTGTTGTGTTGAGCTCGCTGTAGGCATGGAAATATGCGTCTGTGTGCGTCTTTCTCTGTGTCTGTATGCGAAAGTATGGTGATACCTTCCTTAAACTCGTCTATCTGGACGTATGAATTGCTGTTCCTCCCATATGTTTGTGCTTGTGTGGAGACGTATGGATTTGTAGGTGAGACCTAGTATGAATATGGAGGTTATGATATCTGTCTGATAGACAAGTGTCTATTGTAACTCATGGTACCTGGGTCACATGTTACTAAATGACAGAAAGGGTTGCGGTGTGGGAGAGACGTGGCTGTGATTTCAAACTTCACACATCCTGTAACTCTTCAGTTTGGATCTAGCATGTTCAGTCTCTTTCCTCCAGTTATGTGCATGTGTGGTGATGAATGGACCTGTGTGAATGCATTGACATACTGAGTGTGTGTGTATGTGTCTTTCTATGATTTTTGGCCAGATCATGGGTGTTCTGTTACACTTTTTCGTTGCCATGATTGGGCTAGTTGTTGAGTCGAGATCGCTATAGGCATGGAAATGTACGATGTGTATGCGTCTCTCTCTCTGTGTTCTTTTTATTTTTTGCGTAAATGTGGTGATACCTTTCTTTAACTCGTTTGCCTGGATGTATGATGTGCTGATCCTACACTTAGGCTTGTGTGAGGTAATGTATGGATTTGTGTTTGAGACCTAGTATTAATATGGGAGTTATGATATCTGTCTTATGACCAGATGTCTACTGCTACTCGTGGTACCAGGGGTACATGTTACAGAATGGCAGAAAAGGCTTAGGTGTGGTGGTACTGATGTGAACAGTTTTGTACCTAGCACACATGATACTGGGTGGTAGTGAGGTCTGTAGAGTGAGATAAATGAGATGATGGGACGTATGATTTTCCTGTCCCTCCACTTATGTTAGTTTGTACTTGTGCATGGAGATGCATGGATTTGTGGCTGAGACCTAGTTAGAATATCCGCATTATGATATCTGTCTGATAGTCAAGTGTCTATTGCAACTCATGGTACTTGGGTCAGGTTTTACTGAAAGGTAGAAAGGGTTGCGGTATGGGAGAGACAAGTTGATGTTAAATATAATCAATTTGGTATGATGAACACTCTTTATGGTATAAACACTTAGGTGTATGGTGAAAACATGCCATCTTTTGCACACCTTCTATCTCACGAGGCTGATGATATGTAATGAGACTTCTTTTTTTCAGCTAGTCATGAGGCAAGAGAGTAGTACACCACTTTGTTGTTTCCATTATTGGTGCCGGCAGTTGGGCTGAACTCTCTGTAGACTTGGACATGTGTATCTGCGTCTCTCTTTGTGCATGTAAGCGTAAGTATGGTGATACCTGACTTTAACTCGTCTGTCTGACGATTTTTGTAACGATAGTTCTGTCCAGTTAATCGGTGGTAAGGGCAATTCTGCCCCACTTCATCGTTTCCGTGATGCTTTCTGTTAGTTCTGCCGACCTCTCTGTATGCATGTACAAGTGTGTGCGTGTGTCATTCCTCTGTGGATTTGAGTTTAGAGTTATGCTCACCATCAATGTGTGCTTCTAACCATTGCTTGAGGGCTTTGGCTGTCTCCCATTTCATTGAGCTCTTTACAGTTTACTGCCGTTTGTGTTGGCATACGAATTGTGTTTCCCACGTTTTTCACTATATGCACTTCGGTCTAAAAATCATTTAACAGAGAGGGTGATGAGGAGGTTTATCAGAGAAGCGAAGGACTTGGGTACAAACCCACAGTCAGAAAATTGCTTGTATATAGTGGTGTAGTATGGAGTCCACATATTTTTTTGTAACTCAAACGCAAAGTGCAAAGGATGGCAGCTACATTTATTAGTGGAAAATATTCAACAAGTGACATAATAAAGGAGCTGGGCTGGATATCATTGGAAGATAGGAAGAGTGTCAGGGGCTGTATGTGGCGTATAATGTTGTCAGAATGGATATTGGTGGAATAATTCTGAGTGGTGTATGGAGCCTAAGTTGACCATGGCCACAATCTGGCACTATGCTTTAGGTGATGAGGTCTGAGTGGGTAAAATATTCAAACACCCTCTTTCATATACGAATGACCTAACAATTTACGACAGTTCAAGCGTGGGTGCTATCTTCGGCGCAATAGAACTAGTGTCTGCAACTATTGTGACGTTTTGGATACTTGTCGATATGTGGGGGTCTTCTATGAAAATGTGGGTTATGATGCCTGTTTTATGACCACGAAACTATCAGTTAGCTAAGAGCATTATGGTAACTTTATCGTGGTTACTTGAACAAAGCATGCAATTACAATCAAATGTCACACTTGGTCCTGAATCCGAAGGTTGGCGTCAGATGGGGACATTTAAACCGAATGGTGAACACTCCTGTGTCCTGATTGGTTGAAAAATAGAAGAAATTTCCTGGAAAAGGGGGGAATTTTCCTGCGAAACTGCAGTAGAACCACCTTAAGTGAACATTTTGGTACCTGGCTACTGATTAGGAGAAGACTTTGCGAAATTTGAACAAAAGGTTACCCTGACAGTAACTGATAAGGGGTTGGAGTGAGAATCATTGGAAAACAGGAGGAGGTTTGGGGAAGTATTGTGGGTACGTTAGCGATGAGGCTGGGGGTGGGTCTTGGTGAAAGAATTAGGAATAGTGCGTAAAAGACTATAAGTAGGAGCCGGCACTGGATTTCTTCCATAAGGGAGTGGGTAAATTTTCTAAATCTCCACCTTGGTCACAGGCGATGATCTCATGCATGTTCTGTGCTTAGCGTGACTCGATTTTTATCACATAGGACTGGCGTACTTCGATTCGACCTCGGTGAAATTAGTAAGATTAACAGACGGTATTTCGTTCCTGGAACATAGGTGCTGAGCTGTAAAATACAGTTAAAGGTGAGTATATCTCTCTGCTTCTAGTCAATCACAAAGGGCAGGGGTAAAATTAGTAACATTAACAGACGGTATTTCGTTCCTGGAACACACGTGCTGTGTTGTAAAATACAGTTAAAGGTGGGTAAGTACATGCCACAGCGTATATCTATCTGTTTCTAGTCAATCACTGATGTGTCACAAGGGATTTATTGGAATTTTAGACAAAGTGCATCTAAGGACACTCAATTTGTGATTGCTTACGAAAGCATAACAGAATTGATACATAGATTGGTCTGGATTGACAGACGACAAAGGTTTGACCTTGATGGCAACAATTACGAGTGCAATGAAATATTTCATACCAGTGACATCAGAGATAAGATTAGGGAAATAAGGTATCATACTGATGCTTATATGAATTCTTTCTTCCCTCGTTGCATTCCATGAGTTTTGCCATTGTCAAACTGGAAACTTTGATTTTTCTAGCCTTGGTGTGGGAAAGGCTTTGTTAAGTCATTTCACAAATATTTTCAAGTGGGCTCTTGTCCAAAGACAGGGCTGAAAAATAGGCTTGAAAAAATTACAGCCTGATTGGTTTGACATCATGTAATCACTTCAGAAATGACTGTAGGGAAAGAAACTGGTTTTCAAATCGACAACTTTGCTTTATTTTAGCGGTTCTCAATTCATCGAGGTTATACTTACATACATCAGTAAACCCCTTCAATGCCTCTTTGAGTTCAAAAAGTGTCTGTGTTCTCGGTCTGTTTCGTTACACATAATTTAATACATCCTTTAATATACACGGAATGTAGGTGACACTCGTGAGCTATATTATATTGTTCATAACGAATCCAACATGATGTGAAAAAGTGAGTTTGTTTCCTGTCTCTTCGTCGGTGAATTAATTTTTAATGTCTGCCTGCTTCGATGAACGGAATTTATGGTTTTCCCTAGCTTCGTCGGTGAATATCTGTCGGTATCAATGAAAGGATTTCACCCATTGATGGGTTTTTGAGGCTACGAATTTTGAAAGGAATAATGTATATGTGGTATTGCTATACTTTATCACAATAATTTCATTTTTAAAACTTTTTAACGTCTCTCTAACAACGTGGTCTTTAGAGACGGGGAAAGGATGGGGGCAAGGAATGGGAAGGAATTCGGCCATGTCCTTTTGAAGGAAGCATCCCGGCATTCACCTGGTGTGATTTGGGGGAAACCATAGACAACCCAAATCTGGATGCCCGGACGGGGGATTCGAACCGCCGTCCTCCCGAATGCAAGGCCAGAACGCTAAATAATTTCATGAAAACAGGTACACATAGATTTTATATCTTTCCACTTTGCTGAGTTTATGACGGTTTTTTTCCATATCGAACGTTAACGTATTTTAAAGGAAAAATGTATGCTTTTCAACTTATTTTTTATTCAATTATAACAAGTCAAGCTGGCGCCATACTCTCTAGGTGTGGAAATTACGTAACTTTGAGGAGTTGTAACAGCTTTTTCAATCATATCACAAAACACTTAAACACCGCGGCCGGACTCGAACCGGCGACCTTCGGCACTCTAGCCCCAACGCTACCGAGGTCGTTTTAATATGGACGATTTTGTTTTTAGTAAAATTGCAATGATTTACGCTTAAGTATATTTCACGACACAGAACCGAAGAAAATATATGCACCTTGCTGTGTACAGAGCTTTCGCAAGAGATAATGGGCTCTGTAAACGGAAATAATATTTCTCAACGTCGGGAATAACTCCATGGTTTCGAAATACTTGTTACATAGATATACCGATAATAGCAGACAGACACCAGGCAGGAATACCTTGTTAAATACCTATCGCGTTGAGAAATGAAGCATGCCGCGCCATCTATCGGGAAACGGGGTACTATGCACCTATGCCTTGAAATATTGGTAGCTTTCACCGAGCCCAAAATGAGCCATGCCCCGCCATCTATCGGAAACCGGGATACTATGTCCCAGTAGGTTATGCAAGGCCAAAACGCCCGATGCCTTGGCTGAGCAAGTTGACACCTGTCGCAACGAGAGCGCACCTGTGTAAACACGTCCTGGGCGGCGGAATTCCCCGCTCTCCTGTGGGAGTGGAATATCTGCGCCCAAAGAAATTAAGCCCTTGGGAGGTGTCGCCATCTGGGCGGCCAGTCTAGGAACTAACGTATGCGCAAGCCCGGCCGGTGCTGCCCCCCTAGCGGCCACCAAATGAACTAACGGTCCGCCATCTTGTGACGTCATACGACCTTGAACGCTGATTGGCTACTCACTTCGTGACGTCATGGTTTTTCCCGGTTTCTGGCCAGCTTCCGCCTTCCCCCACTACTGATGAAAGAAGGAGAAGGGAGAGTGTGAATCCTGGTTCCGGTCTATTCACGCTTAACGTCCCCATTCAGTGGTCCAATCGCTATCAACAGTGTCTTATGCCTTCATTTCATGTAGAGGCTGAACCAAAACCAGGTATCATAAGAAAAATGAAATACCAAAATCATACTCTAGAGTACTAGATGAAATGTGAAGCGATCGGATGATTTCTGAGATTTTGTCGAACTTAGTATTCAGTCCTGGCATAATAGCTCATTTTGGCTTACAGAATGCGGTGAGCAGTTGAAAATGAAAATTTTAATTTCAAACGTCAAAGTCATTTTCTCGTTTCTTAGAATTTTTCGGAAAGTTGCGCTGTAGAAGAAACAAGCCTAAATCTATTAAAACTTTAATGTTTTGTACGAATATTAGGTGGAGGAAGTATTTCTGGTTGAGGGTATAAAAATGTGAGTTAGAACCATACCTCTGGAGTGCCTTACTGAAGTTCTAATAACTGAATATTCAATCATCAGCCAGGAGAGCAGCAAGTTAAAGGTCGCATAGCATTAAAAGTATGGAATGTTAAAATCATAGTATGAAAAGAATGAAATCAAACCATTAGAATTATGAGGAATAGTATGAAAACACAGTATAAAATATATGAATCACATAGTACGAAAAGTGTGAAATCATAGTATGAAATTAAAGTACAAAATGAATGAGCCATAGTATTAAAAGTGTGAAATGTATGAATCATAGTATAAAAGTATGAAATAATAATATCAAAAGTATGAGGCATAATATGAAAAGTATGAATCATACTATGCTCGATTACACATACATACCCACGCACCAATTTCAGTTGGAAGTAGCGAGTACATTGTCTGACCCGAAGTACCAAATAGTTACTAACAAATTCTTTTCATTACATATGCTGTATGTCAATCAGTTTGATTCGATAAACGAACGAATACGACGCATCATGCTGTTCGTCCAGCAACTAATCAATCTGAACGAGAGAATGAAAAGTTCGAACATCGTGCATCGCGTATTTCTGGGGATTTTGATTTGAATTCGTTTCGTTACAAACAATAATGTTTGAGTACAAATATGTTGCGCGTAGATCTATTCTGCGGGTAAACAGGTCCCCTACTGACGTCCATTCCTGCAAAACTTGTCTGACTTGGAACTTAACTAATTTCACAAAAGTCAACTAAATTTTATGAATCAGGCAATTAACCACAGTAATTAGGTTCTTGATTTCTAGTGCTGAGATACCAGCATTAAATATTGGCCGCGGACAGGGGCGGATCCAGGATTTTGGTTTGGGGGGGGGGCTTAAGCGGACTTTGGTTTGGGGGGGGGGGCTTGGCTTAAGTGAATTTTGGTTCAGAGGGCTTGCCTTCAGTGGATTTTGGTTTTGGGGGGCTTGAGTCGGCCATGGGGTAGATACTTTTGGTGAGGCTTGAGCCCCCTAGCCCCCCCCCCCTGGCGGCGGATATTGGAGTGTGTTAGATGGTTCGTTGTTTATATAATATATGAAATAACTCGTGCACGATCCAGTTTCAAATCTTAACTTGTTTTATTGCTGGTAAGACATCGGATTTCAGTTCACATATAAACACATAACTAAAATGATTACATTCGTTACTTCTTCCAAAGACAATACTACCAAAACTGTTCGATCAACACTGTCCTTTGCCGACGAAAACTGAGTCTGATTATCTGCTGGTTGCTTTATATATGTTTCATCGAAAGTTCTAGAACACTCCAAAGACTTCCGACAGATATTTCTCGAACATTAACAATACTTAAACAATTTAAAACGTATGACAATCAGAATTAATACATAATCATTTACAATCATTACAAAATGCTTAGAAATGAAAATTAAAGATACTTAAACAAACGATTATCCACATAAACCATATTTAACTGTAGCAAATCGTCCTTTAAATATCGTAGCTTGCCTTAATACTTCGAATTACAAACATTAAATCAATTCTCTGACCAAAGTTCTGTTCTTAAACATATTAAATGAAATTTACATAATTTCTTTTCACAAAACAAAATCAATTTGCACCGATTTACAATAAAATACAAGACAAATACAGGAAACAATTTTCAATCACACTCTAGCTTACTACAAATGCTTCCTAAAATACAATTCCAGTTAAAGTTTAGGTTTGAGGGCTGTTGGAAGCCGGAAGACTGTCCACGTCACAGATGGCTCTGGCGACGCACATTCCGTATGAACGGATACAATGAGGCAGAAATTAACAGAGCTTTACTCAAGAAAGTGAAGAAGAGGACGGAGAAGAAGCAAACAGACCAGTATGCGTTCCTACCATATGCTGGGGCAGTTTCAGCCAAGATTTCCAGAAGGTTAAACAAAGTCGGGATTAAAACTTTCTTCCGCCCACCTAAGAAGATAAGGGACCTATTATTCAACGTTAAGGAGGAGTTGGGCAATAGGCAATAGGCATACCGGCATAAACTCGATTCCCTGTGAATAGGGACAACGGCACATCGGGCAGACCACACGGTCTGTATTCCAGCGTGGTTTAGAACATGCAAGAAGTGTACATTTGGGACAGGTCATTAAGTCTGCCGTGGCCTTGCACAGTATTGAAGAAGGGCATACCTTCGACTTCGAGGCGACAAAAATATTATCTTTCACCAAGGGATTTTGGGACAGTGTGATAAAGGAATCCGTGGAGATTCGCCTGGCGAATGGAATTGTGGATAGGGATTCAGGATACCACCTTAGTATGGCATGGAATCCAGCGATAAATCATCTTAGTAGGCAGAGATCAAAGCTGCAAGATTATTGCTGCCAGCCGCTCCCCTCCGCCGTGCGTACCCTTACCACGACTCCTACCTCACTCTCCGGCCGCCCCACCAGGTCCTTCCCTGCCCCACCACCTGTGCACTGATTGGCCCCGACGCACGTGACTTACGTCACCTGGCAAACAAAGGCCTTTTAAGCGTGGACGCTTCCAGGAATCCGATACTTCACCGGAAGATGGAGCCTGAGGCAGGCTTCGAAACGTCCCCCCTACATTGACGTGCTACCTCGGTGGAAAACCTTAGAAGATTTTACACAAGTTGCTGTGTGTATAGTGGCATTTTTAACCGACTTCAAAAAAAGGAGGAGGTTCTCAATTCGTCTGTATTTGTTTTTTTTTTTTGTATGTATGTTCAGCCATATCTTCGACAATTTTGAACCGATTTAAATGAAATTTTTTTTAGAGGATAGGGTATACCTCCAAAGTGGTCCCATATGAATTTCATTGAGAAACCACCTCATCTACCCCATAATTTTTTATCCAAATCCATATTTTTATTCGTTCTCGTTGAAACTTTGGACATTTATAGCCAAAAATTAAGAGAAAAATACTGTCAACTTTTGGTTTAAAAAAACTGAACCCCTCTCCCCCTATCCACCCCCTTGATTTTTGTCATTTTCTTTATTTTAAAGCTACAGTCGACACCATTTGACTGATCTCCATTAAAGTTGGCAATTACGTGTAGTTTTTCATGAAGAAAGTTTCTGACCAAAAAAACTAAAAATAAAAAACCACCCCTCACCCCTTTACACCCCTTAATTTTATAGAAATCTACATTTATTTTCTGACTTTTATTGAATTTTGCCCATGTATACTTTAAAACAAAGAGAAAAATCCTGTCTAGATTTCGTCTGCCAAAACTCAACCCCTTCCTCCTTCCACCCCTTCAATTATTGTCAATGTTCTTCATAAAAAGCTACACTCGACACCATTTGACCGATTATCAACAAAGTTAACATATACATGTAATTTTTTATGGAGAATCTGACCAAAAAATAAGTAAATAAAAAACCACCCCTCTCCCCTTTACACCCCTTAATTTTTATGCAAACCCACATTTTTCATCAGATTTCGATGAAACTTTGGACATGTGTAGTAAAAATTAAAGAGAAAAATACTGTCAACTTTTGGTTTGAAAAAACTGAAGCCCTCTCCCCCTATCAACCCCCTAAATTTTTACCAATGTTCTTTATACAAAGCTACAGTCGACACCATTTAACTGGTTTCCATTAAAGTTGGCATGTACATGTAATTTTTCACCGAGAAGGTTTCTGACAAAAAAATAAATAAAAAATTAAATAAATAAATAAATAAACCACCCATGTCTCCCTTTACACTCCTTAATTTTATAGAAATCTATATTTCTTGTCTGATTTTTATTGAACTTTGCCCATGTTTACTTTAAAACAGAGAAATATCCTGTAAACTTTTGGTTTGCCAATGCTTAACCCCTTTCCCTTCTTCAACCCCATTAACTTTTGTCAATGTTCTTTATAAAAAGCTACTGTCGCGATCGTTTACCATGAAAGTTGGTGCTTATATGTATTTTTTCACGAAGAAGGTGTCTGACCAAAAGATCTAAAAACTACCCCCTCTCCCCATTAAACGGCTTAATTTTTATACACAACCACAGTTTTTATCAAGTTTCGACAGAACTTAGCAAATTTTTAATATAAAACAAAGAGAAAAATGATGACAACTCTTGGTTTGCAAAAAACTGAACCCCTCTTCCCGTTTCCACCCCTTTGATTTTTGTCAATTTCTTTTTAGAAAGTTACAGTCGACACCATTTGACCGATTTATATGAAAGTCGGCACATATATATGTAATTTTTTATGGATAAGATTTCTGACCGAAGAATCAAAAAAAACTACCCTAGCTCCCCTTCCTTTAATAATTGTGCAAACCCCACATTTTAATTCGATTCGGTGAAACTCCACATGCATATACTTTAGAATAAATAGAAAAAGAAAAATACTGTCCACAAAACTTTCACAAAAACGCAAACCCTATCCCCCTTTCTACCCCTATAATTACTGTCAATGTTCTTCACCGTCTCTTTCTGATTTTGAAGGAAGCATGCGCATCTATACTGCAAAACAAACGGAAAAATACTGTGTAAATTTGGTTTCGAGAGTCCAAACTCCGCTCCTTCCTTTCCATCCTTTAATCTACAGTTTCTATTCGATTCTGCAGGAAATTTGCACACGTATACTTTAAAACATACAGAACAATTGTGTTTATATTAGGTTGCAGAAGCCCAACCCCTCCCAATTTCCAATGTTCTTTATAGATACCCACAGTTTTATCAGATTTCCATAGAACACTGCCCATGTTTACTTAAAAACAAAGAGAAACATAGTGTCTACTTTCTGTTTACAAAACCCTACCACTCACTCCCTTAGTCCATTTAATTATTGCAAATGTTCTTTACACAAAGCTACAGTTTTTGTCTGGGTTCGATGGAAATTTGCACATGTATACTTTAAAACAAAGAGAAAAATACTGCCCACACTAGCTTTACAAAAACCAAACTACTCTTCGTCTCCATACCCCTTAATTGTTTTTTATTCATGCCTACAGTTTTCATCTGATGTCAATAGAAATATACACACGTATACTTCAAATCAATCAGAAAAGGCAGTCTACATTTGGTATACAAAAGCCCAATCCCTCTTCCCCTTTACCCTCACCCCTTTTGATTTCCAATGTTGTTTACAAAAATCCACAGTTTTAAATCCCGTCAAAATCAATTAAGCTATTTTTAAGTCAAGGCATAATATTAATAAAGTAAATGTGTCCTAATGTTACCTCAGATTTCTACTTGGATCCCAAGTTTCCACGTTGTGAAAACCAATTAAAAATCTATATTTTTTGTGTGATGCCGGAGCAAACAGATATATTCCAGAGACAGATTTCTGTATGTGATATGTATTAATGCCCAGATGTTACATGTTTCGGTTATCGACCAGCAGCTTTAACAGATGTTATGATAAGATCGAAACATAGACTGGACCAAAATTTAAACTGACTTTCCTTAACACAACACCCAATTCACCCCGTTCTGGAAGTTGTTGTGGTATAGAATTCTTCTTTGAAAGCAAGCGCTTTAATCTCTGAGCTACCAGGAAGTTCGCAAAATGGGAACTGCTGCGGCATATTTAAAATACAAAAAAACTATAATACCACTAAAAATTTAAAAATAAAATAATTGTTTAAAAAAACATAAAAACCGCCTTCAAAAAAAGCACTAAAAATTTTAAAATAACTTTATATCTTGCTTAAGAAAAAGTAAATCTAAATGGACAAAATTTTACATTACTGTCATTGAAATTTTTACATTAATTAGTTATTTTTGGAGTCGGTGCCAGCGAATGCAAGAAAAACAAAAAGATAAAAACAATAAGGAATAACAATAATACATAAAAAATCATGTTACCGCTTAGCTACAATTAATACTAGAAACATGTTTCAACAAATCTGAAACATACAGATGATACGCCGATATTATACTAACTGTAAATCGTTTCGTTTACTGCGTGATGCAACCTACCAACTGACACTGTAACGCCAGAGATATGCCTGGATGACCAATAAGGTCGAGCCCATGGAGGAAGGAATTATATGGAGGAGAAGTGACGTTAAATCGGTGAAGCAAGCACTAAACTCTCCCGCATGGTGGCAGCACCGGCAGCGACCATATGGCGCTTCCCAACAATTAAGGTGTTCACATTGTGGTAGATGCAGTGATTATTTCATTTAGTATTGTGTATAAGTGTTTAAAAATGCCAGCTTGTGTTGCGTACGGTTGCACAAATAGGCCAGACAGGAAAGAACCTGGAATATCATTTCATAAGTAAGTTGAATTGTAATTATCGTTGTTGAAGTGAGTGGTAGACACCGCAAACTTTGCAGCACGTCTATAAATATTTAGTCATAGCTCTCAATGGGATGACTTTGTTTCAAATTTTTCTTGGTGTAGTGTAGAAAATCAGCAAACTTGCTATTTTGCACATAATAGACTAGCATTATTTTTTAACGAGTGTTTAAAATGAGATTTAAAGGGGCGTGTTTTACTTCGCGATTCAGTGAATTTACTATTACGATTTCTTTCGTCACGTTGCTGATTATACTGACAATGGATGATGAAATTAACTGTTATGTGAGAAGCTGTGAGTTTTATTAATTTTTTAAATAGCTATTTCAGGCCATTGACTTAGGTTATTTTTAAAGCTTCATATAAGACTTGTTTCTGTTTGTAAATACGTCTATACCTATTTTTACCGATTTTGAAATCTTTCACATCTATTTATGTCGAAACAGGTACATGCAGAAATAAAAATGGGCTTCATAAATAAAGAAGTTATTGGCCTTTGAACAAAATCAATTTGGGGAATGTGTTTCTAATTTAGTCTCTTTTTTTTTGTGCAACATTCTCTCCCCCCCCCCCCCCCGTATCTAAATCTAACTGAGAGATAATTTTTTTACAATTGTCCTAATAAGTAGGGCTGTGAAATTAGACAACACATCTTGATCAAGAGAATGTTCATTAAGGTGACTGAATAAACATTTTATTTCTGGTACCAGCCTACAAAATGTCTGGGTTGCTCATCCCTAGAGTGGGTCCTCTTACTTTTTTTCTGGTCTAGGACACATTTCAGACTAAGCCACAAGTGGTAGTAATAAAACTGAAATATCCATTCTGCATGTCAACCATGTAATCATTGTGGCTTTGACAGAATTAATTTTTGGTCCAGCCTGCATCCAAACCTAAACCCCTCAATTTGGATGTTGTATATCCCCCAAACTAAGCAAGATATCGAAAACATTTATTCCTTATTATCGAGTTTTTTCGTCGTGTTACATAAGAATCCATCATTAAATTTGACTTTTGCGAAATTTTTCTTCTGCATTTCAACTCAAGACACCTCACTTTTGAGACAGTATATCTCGAGAACTAGGTGAAATATCGAAAAATTTTACTCTTTATTTTTATTTGTCTCGTCTTTTTAAATAAAAATTCATCATAAAATTTGACTTTGAATAATTTTTTCTTCTGAATTTCAACCAAAACCATTTCACATTTGAGACAGAATATCTCGAAAACTAAGCAGGATATCAAAAAATTTATTCTTCATTTTTTATTTGTCTCATCGAGTTACATAATAATCGATCACCAGATTGCGGCGTACACGTTTATCCTAGAGTCCCCTTGAGGTGTTTGTACATATTCCCCGTGTTTGTTGGGAAGCGGTCAAGCCCCCACCACTCCGGCCATGCCCCCCCACTCCTCCGCCGGCCTGCTTCACTCCCATGCGTGGTAAAGGTCTCTTGCGTCGTCTCCATATTATTCCTTCCTCCATGGTCGAGCCACAGATTAAAATACTATTAATTTGTTTCCCTATGCTGTTTCCCGCAATAACACTATCTGCCTCACGACATGCTGTAAAATATTGTGAATTTTTGTTTGTACTCCCCGTTTCGCCTCTAACACCAGTAATCCGATCTTCGCGATGTGACAGCTGGATAAAAGAAATTAATATTTTCAGTATGGAAAGGAAAAACTTGTTGTTGTAGTTATTATTTTTGTCCTTTTAAAACTCTTGGAAACAATCTCTGCCATATACTTGCTCATTATTATCCAAATATCCTCTTTTCCCTCTACTTCCTGAAGTAACCATATAAATTCATCTTTCAGCCTTTCCACTCCAGCCATAATCTTCATGGAAATATCCTTTGCTTTTCTTTTTGCTGGTATTTATTCTATATTGTATTCCCTAATAACCAGGTACTTAATTATGTGATTACGTTCATCTGTTATCAATCTTGTCGGTCTCCTCTGTTATCTGTTGCAGTATGTAGGTTCTGTGTTTCTTTATTTTTGTTTGGAATTATACATATGATCTTAATCAATATTTAAATCACAAAGGATAAGGAATTTGTCTCGTCTCTCACCAAAGTTGAATGTGGCGACGAGTGAAACACACATGAGACAAACAGAACCATATACAGTATGTGAGTGGAGACTTTCCCAGCATACTGATGCAATAAAATCCTCTCAGGTGTCGAGCTGGATGGTGTTGTCTTCATCAGGTGTAAGGTCTCTTCTAGCGGTTGCAAACTGACTGTCACCGCCTAGACTGGCTAGGCCCAGGCCCGCCGTAAGCGGGCGTGCAACGCGTGCGCCGCACGCGGGCGGCACATCGAGGGGGGGCGGCAAAACGAGCGATCGACAGTCGCCACCCCGCGATAGTTGCCACTCCATTGTCGCCGCGACGTAATTTTTGCAGCGTATTATGTAAGGGGCGACCTTTTTTTTTTTTTTAGCTCAACAGCTGCTTCGGGCGGCCGGCGACACTCGGAATGGCAACAATGGGGGCGGCAAATAATGTTTGAAGGGGCGGCAATCTCACAGTTTTCTGACCCGGTTCGGAAATTTCCTAAATCCACCACTGGCTAGTTAGACAGGGGGCGGCATCATTGGTATTGCACGCGGGCGCTCAAACAGCTAGCGGCGGGCCTGGCTAGGCCTCCTATAGAACTTCTATATATCATCAGGAATGGCACGCAAAATCTTGGGCTATCTCCAACACCCACTCCCCGGCCACCCGGTTGTGTTGGCGGTTCGTGATGCTGGTAGGCCCGCTCGCTCTGTTTGGTTGGGAGCGCTGGCTTAATACACGGCCCACTGCAACTAAGGCTGATGCAACTGGAAAAGTCTACGATAGCTGAGCATTTCCTCGATGAAGAACACAGGATAGAGATCAACAAAACTGTAGTGCTGGCTAGGACCTCTTCCTTCTGGGACTTGGTCACAAGTGATGCGTTGTGTAACATACCTTAGAATTTCATAATTTTGTATAATGAAATTGGTTGACAGGATAGCGGGCTTAGTTGGGTAACACTTTACCGCAACTTTAAAATCATTTTTGGAGATAATACAAGTGATATAGTAAATGGAATTCAAGTTTAAATAATAAACTCAAGCAATAAATCTATCAAAACAGATGTGGGAGAACTCAACCTAAAATCTGGATATGCAATATTTGGTTTCAAAATAATTTCGCTAAAATTATTATTTTTCTTCGCTTTAAGAGACTTTTAGAATAATAGACAGTCAAAATAGAATAAATATTGTAGCTACAGAATGCTATTATAAAGTCTGAGTTTATTAAAAGCAAAATGCCGGTAGAAAAATTTTTCACTTTGAAATTCGAAAAATCGGATGTTAGCAAATATATAGGGAATCAACTTGTAGAAAGAAAGTAACGTCATTTCTGTTGAAACAACATACCAAAATTTTGGAAAGATTGGTATAGTCTAAAGAATGTTTTTAAACAAAAGGCAGACACATGCTTAAAGAAAAGTTAATCATTTCGGTCATATACATAAATTCAAGAAAAGGAGTAATCTTCAAAATGAAGTTTAATCAAATACAAAGTTTAATTGTTTCATTGGAATAAGTTACATTGGAATTTGTGAAGTTAAGCCGCGTACTCACTAGCGAGCTGTAACTGTAACCAACAGATACAGTAACCACGTTCTAGTGTGGACGCGTGAAACGAACTTCGCTCACGATGAACACCGAGCCACCTCACTGAGCGTACTCACTAGCGAACCAAAAGGGTACAGTTTCGAGGTTCTAGTGTGTACGCTCACTGTAACAGTAACGACAAGCCGACTCTATCCGCAGTGTTCGTTTGGAGCACTGTGATGTCGGACGAAGTGTCTCTTGCTTGTGCAGCATACTTACTTGTAGATGCTTTACTGGATGATTATAAACTGCCACGAAGATGGCGTATTCATCGAATGTATCGAGAAAGAAGTGATCTAATTCTTCTTTTAAGAAATCAACAAATGAGTGGTCATTACAAAAATTTCACGAGAATCTCCCCAACTGATTTTGAATATCTAATGAACATAACTGGGCCCAAGATAGAATGAAGAAACACTTCGTTCCGAGAATCAGTGTCGGTTCAAGACAGATTAGCTGTGACGCTGAGATACTTAGCTACTGGAGATTCTTTTACAAGTTTACAATATCTTTTTCGCATTTCCAAACAAGCCATAAGCTCAATTGTCCCTGAAGTGTGCTAGGCGCTGATAGGAGCTTTGAAAGAACAAATCAAGCTAATCCTTCAATGAAAGTTTCACGGGTGTCCAGCCGGCTGGACACCCGTGAAACTTTCATTGAATCAATACGCCGGGAAAGTCTCCATTTGCATAAGCTAATCCTTTATTCAATAATAATAAAATAATAATGTAATTTATTTAGAAAAATCATACATAATTTTCTAAACTCATATCAGATGAATACTCGCTATTGTTGGTGTATGGCGGGTTCTGTAAAGGAGTTTGTTGGTTTTGATTTGGGGAAGAAGTGGAAGGGCAAACTATATCTGGATTTATATTGGAGGAAGAAACTGAAGGGTGTGGAGTTTGTGAAGTGGAGTAATAACCATAATTTTGTATGGAGTTACAATGTCGTTGATCAGCACGCATAATTATTTGAAATATTTCATGTTGAATTGCATTTTTTATATCCTTGGTATAATTTTTCAATTTTTCCTGTATAAAATCAAAGAAAGACAGTAGTTCCATATCCTGTTTCGGTTTATCTACCGCATTTTTCAATATTCCGAAAGCCTCTTTCAGCATTTGTAATTTCGGATCTGGTTTCAGTTTTTTATTGAATGGTTCGTAGTGCAGCGTCACTGTCAGGGTTTGTGTTACCATTGAGGTCCTCCACCTACAAATAATTTTGTTTTGTTTATTAATGATCAATAATAATAATTGAAATAATTTTATTTATTTATAGGTTTATTTAGCCTTGTAAAATTAAGGCTGCCAATACTTGGGATTCCATAGGACACTGCTTTCGTGATAGACTTCTATCAGCTGAAGACATTTATGTTCTGTCGATTCGCTCATGACGCTTGAGGATACTGGTAGGTTCACAGCATGCAACAACCTTCACTCTCGACGTCCACGAACGCTCTTTGATTCGCAGCAAAAACCGACAGTCGTCAGCTCGCTGCGAATGCAACGCGTTCTGCTCGCGAGCCACGTACTCACTATAGTTCACGGTAACAGTAACGTGCAACGGTTACAGTTACATAATGTGGACATGTTTCTTGTTGGCTCGCTGCGAATGCAACGCGTTCTGCCCCCGGCAGGCTCGCGAGCCACGTACTCACTATCGTATTTGGTAACAGTTACAGCTCGCTAGTGAGTACGCGGCTTTATTGGATTGAGATAAAAGAAAAGAAATTTTGGTGCCAACAATACTTGGTTAAGATGGCTTAGATAGAAAGCACTCACTGTATTAATATTTAAAAAAATTCATAGCAGATGGAAGAAAGCAGTTAGAGACTACAAATTTGCACAATAGGGATTTTTGAATACGTAAAAGTGTGTAAAGACACTTTTAGATTGATGACTTTAATGACTTGAGAGATATTAATTAGTTAACTTCCATTTTTAATTTAATTTAATTGCAATGGAGCACAGGCTCCGGTGGCAATTTCCCTACACACCCAACTTCCCCCTATCCTGCACCTACCTACATTTGCCCTCTACAAATTTTATCTTTAAATTCTTTCAAAGTTTTGGTAAATTATTCAACATTTCTCTTGGTAACTCATTCCAATCCCTGACACCCTTACCTCAAATAGAGAATCTTCCCACACCCTTGTGCCTGAAATCAAGTGCCAGCTTGTGGTCATGGTCATCTTTTCCCTTCCATGCACTACTTTTCATACCTATTGCAATATCTTTCCATGCCTCATTGCCAGTATATGCCCTGTACACTCCCATGACCCTCCTCATCCTCCTTCTGTCTTGCAATGAATCCCATTCCAGCTCCTTTATCATATCCGTCACTGATTGCATTCTGCGATAATTTCCAGAAACAAATCTAGCAGCCCTTTTTTGCACCATCTCCAACTCCTGTATTTGAAATGTAAAATGAGGGTCCCATACTACACTACCATATTCGAGCAATGGTCTGACCAAAGTTTGGTAACCCAATTCCTTGACTTCTCTTGTACATCCCCTCATCACTCTCTCCAAGTGCAGAACTTTGAAACCTTTTCCTACCACCTGTCCTATGTGTCCTGCCCAATTAAGTTTGCTATCAAAAGTAATTCCAAGATATTTACATTTCAAGTCTTCAGCAAGCAATTCTTTCCCCACCTTATATTCATAATTAACCTTTTGTTTTTTATTTGTGTATCTAATAAGCTGATTCTTCTTTGCATTTATCTTCATTCCATGTTTATCAACCCAATTAGATATCCTGTCCAGATCACCCTACAACTGTTTACAATCCTCTATCGTTTTGATTCTTTTATACAGCATTATGTCATCTACAAACAATCTAATTTCAGATAGTAAACAATCAACACAATTATTCATTAGAATAATGAATAGCAATGGTCCCAATACGCTACCCTGTGGCACACCCATTTTTACTTCCACTTCTTTTGATACTACATTTCCTACCCTAACTTTCCGTTTTCTACCTTTTAAAAATTCTTCTACCCAGCAAATGACTTTCTTATCCACTCCAATGGTTTTTACCTTATTTACTACCATTTTATGGCTTACTCTGTCAAACGCCTTAGACAGATCTAGTGCTATTTTTGGTTTACGAATTTTATTTCACCTTTTTGAAAATAGAAAACATGGCTTGAGTGATATAAAATAAAAGAGCAGCCCATTAAGAGTAAAATAAAAGTTATTTCAGTTTCGTAACTACAAAATTGTGAATGTTATTAACAGGTTTTGGGAATAGTAGAAATTGATATTTTTATTTTTATTTTTTTTTTACGGCGAAACTATTGAACATACATTTTTTTTAATAACTATTTAAGTTAACGCTTTTTAGAAGATCTTGCTACTCTCAAAATTCCAGAGCAATAGGAATTTACAAGCTTGGGAATTGATATCTGATCAGTTAATCAGACTATTATCGTGGGAAACCCGGAAGTCCTTTGTTCCCACTGACGTTTCTATAAATACCAGCCACGATTTTTTCTCCCCCCAGTCGTCAAGATTCAGTAAAAGTGATACTACACACCTCTGTGGCACAAGTTAGGCGGGTAGCGGGGCAAATGCTGATCGCGGGAAAAATTGCATTTTTGTCTTTGGAAACTTTGATGCCAATTTTAGTTTTGTGACTTTGCTTAAAAATTGATGAATATAGAGACTATCTACCAGCATATCTTTGTGACATTTCTTAGTTTGGGGTTTTATCAAGCTAAGTGGCAATCACATTAATGTAGCATGAACTGAAGCTATCCTAGGCACTATCACGGTTAATGCTGAGACTGAAGGTTTGCACTCACCCCAATGCAGGTTAAGGTGTTACAATTGGAAATCCGGCTAAATGATAACAACACAAATAGGGACGGCGGGCTCTATCCAAGAGAAGCCTGGAGACCAATCATAAGTAATCTCTGACAAGAGTGAACCAAATCTGCACAACAGGGCGTAGAGGGCACAAATGGCAACAGTTGGGTGCTGCAGCAGTCCGCAGATTAAGCCAATCAGAGCAGACCTACCAGCATCTCGGACTGCCAGCACATCCGAGCGGGAAGGCGCAAATGGTGCTTGGCCACAGTGGGCTGCGTATTAAGTCAGTGCTCACAACCAATCAGAGTGAGCAGGCCTACCAGCATCGCGAATCGCCAGCACATCCGGGCGGCCGGGGAGTGGGTGTCGTAGTGAGCGCAAGATTTTGCACACCTTACCTGAGGGAATAAAGGAAATTTGATAGGAGGCTAAGCCAGTCTAGGTGTTGACAATCTGCTTGCGACAGCTAGAGGCTACCCGACACCTGATGAAGATGGCAGAACTAGCTGTCAAAATGTCGTGTTTATACAACACCATCCAGCTGGACACCCGAGAGGATTTTGTTGCAAATACAATATTTCAGTTTTACACCTTATTCATATTCTACGGACTGAGTCATATGGTTTCGGATGTGTGCTCTCACTGAAGTGTACCACATGACTGGCTGGGCAGTGGAAGACAGGGTGGGCGAGGAGGCAGTGGGGGTGTATATTTAGCACCTCTTTAAAGCTTATAAACTTTTCTCCACAGTGCTAATACCTTCCATAAGTGTTTTATCACCACTTATTTGTTTTGGAATGTGAGACCCCCATGTAATCAAACTAAAGAAATGCTTTAGAGTTCTATCAACTACAATAACTTTTTGGTTTCTGTAATTATTGCCCCTCTGATCATCTATTGCTATCACTTCACCAACAACCTCTAAACTAAACATTTTTTTGTCCTAGCTAACAACATTAGGACTGGAAACAAATACTAGGTTTATTCAGAATAAAAACAAACAGTAATTACAATTTTTGGTAATAAAGATAACTTGTAGCAATAGAATAGAATACAAAATCACTAACATTGGATAACATTATACAACAATTTAATTTACAGGTCGCAAATAATCTTTGTAAAATTTAATGGATAGCAAAATATAATTATCTTTAACTATTTAAGGCAGTAGAGTTCTGATTTATAACTGCAGATTTTTTTCTTTTAGATATGTTTTTAAAAAAGTATGTGATATGACTGAGTGCAAGTGAAATTAACATCCATCATTCACTTGCTACCAAGCTGCAATCTGAAAACTGAATACAATCTTTTTATAAAGTAATAATAAATTAACAATAATTGCACTATTCAGATACATCAGTACACTACATTTTGAAGCTAAAAAATTTCAAAAACAATGTTACAATAAATAGGTATGTAACAAATGTTCTTCATAAGTGAAAGTCCGAAAAATAATAACAACAATGGCAGCTGCTGCAATATTTTACTTAAAAGGTCATTTCATTTATAAGAACACAATAATCACAAACTGACATATCAAACAGAAACATTTGGCATGATTCTTCTGTTCAGGAATGTATTTTTAAGTTTAATTTATTAACAATTTTTTTCTTTCTATTGTTTACTAATAACAATGAACATAGAAAAATTCTCCATTTGTACATACATATAAAAAATGCGCCATTTGTGCATATTGATGAAAAATGCCCATTCAGTCTACAAACACTTTGGGAAATTCAGTATGAAAAATTCCTTAATACTATATTCTTTGACAAGAAATTATTTTGTACTAAATACACATCATTTCCACTATAAGTGAAATGAAATATGCTAGTTATAACTAGCATCAATAGCAGTTATGTTATTCACGTTACTCTATTAAACAGAAACAAATCAAGCTTAAGCTGAATGCAGCCTGATTCTACTTCATGGAGTTTCAGTTTTTTGTTAATTGGTCCATGTGAATACTGTGTTTCTTCCAATATGTCTGCTACTCTTACTTCCGTTCGACCAAGAAATTCTGTGGGGGAAAAAGTATTATTTTTGAGATACAGCATACGATCTACAAAATTTATTTATCAACATCTTAAAACAGAAATAATTTTCAAAACAGGTGCTTTCCAAGTGATACACTGCTCCAATGATGTTGCCATTGTTACTATGGCTTCTAGAATTCTTTATCCATTGTGAGTCTTCAAAATATGATCTAGGAATGCTACGAGGGTTATTCCAAAAGTAAGGTCCGGTTAAGAAAAAAAAAAATTTTTTTTGTTTCAAAAACAATTGTTTTATTTACATTCCTTGCATATTACTCTATTTTTCTACATAATTTCCATGCTTATTTAAACATTTGTCACATCGTTCAACAAGCATTTGAATGCCTAAGTCGTAGAAATCGGCCGCCTGTGAAGATAACCAGTTTTTAAGTGCTTCTTTCACTTCATCATCTGTGTCGAAGCACTTGCCGCAAGAAACTCCTTTAGGTAGCGGAACAAGTGGAAATCACTTGGCGCCAAATCCGGGCTGTATGGTGGGTGGTCAAGCTGTTCCCATCCAAATTTCTTGATTAGAGCTTGCATTTCTTTCGAAGTATGGGGTCTGGCATTGTCATGCAACAACAACTCTCCAGATGACAACAGATCACGTCGCTTATTCTGGATTGCACATCGAAGTTTAGTCAGGGTAGCGCAGTAGGCTGCTTTATTGATCGTTGTCCCTCTTTCCATAAAGTCGACTAACAATACTCCATGTCTATCCCAAAACAAGGTCGCCATAACCTTGTGTGTTGAGATTGTCTGCTTTGCCTTGACCTAGACTGGCGATGATGTGTGACGCCATTCCATCGACTGACGTTTAGACTCGGGGGTTATGTGACAAACTCATGTCTCATCCCCTGTGACAATATGGTCTATAAGACTGATACCTTCCTTATGATATCGCTCCAAAAAAACAAGAGCATAAGCCATTCTTTCCATTTGTTGGGACTCAGTAAGCAGCCTGGGAACCCAACGGCCACACAATTTGTGAAAATTCAAATGTTCAGACACAATTCTGTACAAAGTTGTTCTAATCACATTCGGGAAATCTACTCGTACGAGTATTTCGAGATCTGAAATAGTGAATGGTCGATCTTAACGAATTTTTTGGGCAACCGCATTGACCAAATCTTCTGAAATCACTGATGGTCGGCCAGACCATGGTTCATCATGCACATTTTCCCATCCTTCATTAAAAGCTCGCACCCACTTGTGCACTTTGCTGTCACTCATTATGTTAGGACCGTAAACTTCAGTAATCTGCCGATGAATTTCTGCCGCTGAAACGTTTCTTGCAGACAAAAACCGTATCACTGCCCTTACTTCACAATCGGCGGGCCGATAAATTGTCTTAAACATTGTGAACTGACACTACAAACAGCACACAGCAAGAGTAACAACGCTAATGGCGGCGCTTGACGCACAAGGCATGCCGGGAGTCGGCGTGCATGCGTGTTTTGTCCTTGGCGCCCAATTCAAATAGTTACAGCGAATCCTTAGTTTTGGAATAACCCTCGTATTTTTCACCTCAAATTGGTAGCATTTCAAATCTCTCAGAGCGGGGATGAGGAAATTGTCATGTATTTATTTTTTTGGTTGCTTTAGGGCGTGTCGACATCAGGGTCATTAGCGCCCTAACAATTACCAGCTAATACTGTGGCTTAAAATGTACTAAAAAACTGTCTGCATGGCCGACTGTAAAGGGGTCGGCCATACAGACAGCAAATAAAATAAATCATAAAATCAGACGTGGCTTTAAAGGAGCCACTGGTACTTTAAACCATACAGCACCTGAATGGCTGTAAAGGGGCCAAGAAGGTTCAAAAGAGAATTAAAAACATTACATGTCTCACTGGCTTTATTATGAACAGCGAGACATGAATCATAACAATATAAAAAAATAATAACAATGCACCTGCATGGGTGGCTGTAAAGAGGCCGCCCATCCATCTTAAAACTAAGCCAATCTGCCTAAAATTTTAGGCGCTACACCAGCCAAAACACAAAATTTTAAAACACTCAACATGTTGCTGGTCTCATTGTTTAAAATGAGGGACAGATTGTTGGCCAGGCCAACGTTTGCACTCGAGTCTAAAAATAATACACAATCAATTAAAATGTGGCACACCGTCAGAGGTACGCCACAAGCATCACATTCTGGTGGGTCCTTCCGGCGGAGAAGAAAGCTGTGTGTCAGAGGACAGTGTCCTTTACGGAGGCGAGTAAGGAGAACCTCAACCCTCCTCACCCGCTGGAAGAAGCTGCTCCATGGCTGAATGGTCGGTTTGACCAGCCGGAGCTTATTATGCTCTACCTCCAGCCACTGCCTCTGCCAAACGTCGGAAACAAATGTTTTTACCGCCGAGGCAAGGTCAGACTTTGGGACTGGATCAAAGTCAATTCTGACCTTGTTGCAGGCTCCCACATGACTGGGTACCCAGCAGAATACGACCTCCTTTCATGAAGACTGGAGGGATCGGAAGGTGACCTGTTTATCCTGGACAAGACAATCTGCTGGGTACATGTTTTCCTATGGCCTGGATGCAGCTGAGGGAATCACAGCATATGATGTACTTCGTGCCGCGACTTACTTTCATATGCTGTAGTGACATTAACAAAGCGTAACACTCTGCAGTGTATACGCTGCAACTGCTATTCAGTTTGTAATTATAGGTCGCTCGAGGGAACACTGCAGAACAGCCAACATCGTTAGCCTGCTTAGACCCATCCATGTATACCGGGGTAAAATCGCAAAACTGATTTAAAACGTCGCTAAGAGTTCGGGTAAAAACACTGTTGTACCGCGACAGTTCTAAAACTGTTCTGGGCCTCTTTAAAAGCCAGGGTGATAAAAAGAGAGCATCTGAAACCCATATTCCTCTATATAGCCTTTGTACGGTAGCTGAACGGTTTAGTTGCTCTTTGACGGCTGGAATAAAGCCGTTCAAAGTTAGGATGAGTAACTACATCATACACGGGACTGCCAGGAGTTATGGCAATATGTATATAGTGTTGCACCATGAGCAGACGTTGGCGGATCGAGAGCGGCGGCTCGCCAGACTCAGCACAAATGCTGAGTATCGGACTGGTGCAGTATGCACCTGTGGCGAGACGAATTCCTGCATGGTGGATACTATCCAGTATACAGAGATAACTGTCGTGTGCCGAACCGTGGATAATACAACCGTACTCCAACCGCAACCATACAAAGGCTCTATAAAACTGCAGCAGGCAGGAGCAATCAGTGCCCCAGGACCTGCCACACAAACATTTTAAAACATTAAGCACTTTCAAGGTTCTGGCTTTAACATATTTAAGATGTAGCAGCCATGTAAGCCTACTGTCTAAAATGAGGCCCAGAAACTGAACAGTTTCATTAAAACTTAAAACGGTGTTCCTCAAGGTTCTGCTAAAAAGACTTCTACTGTGGCTAAAAAGTACACACTGGGTTTTCTCAGCAGAGAAATGAAAGCCGGTGTGTACTGACCATTCATCCAGCCTGTTCAGCGTTAGCTGTAGCTGCTGCTCAGCACTTCTCAGGCTAGCCGATGCACAAAAAATTAAAAAGTCATCAATGTGTAAGGAGTACCAGATGGGCCTCCTTATAATAGTTGAGATGCTATTAATGGCAATAGCAAAAAGGGTTATGCTTAAAACTGAACCTTGAGGAACACCGTTTTCCTGTATAAAAAGGTCTGACACTTCTCTACCGACTCGGTACCGGAAGCAATGTCGAGATAAAAATGATTTTAAAAATCGGGGCAGATTTCCCCTAAAACCCCATTTGTATAACTGTTTTAAAATAATGTGCCACCAGGTAGTATCGTATGCCTTTTCAATGTCAAAAAATACACCCACAAGGTGTTGGCTGTGGATGAATGCGTCCAGTATTGCCGCTTCCAGTAGGATCAGGTTATCCGCGGTGGAATGGAACTTCCTGAATCCACACTGAAAACAGCTCAGCAGTTTACAGGACTCGAGACACCAGATGAGGCGGTGGTTAACCATCCGCTCTAGTGTCTTATCAACGCAGCTAGTTAAGGCGATGCTACGATAGCTACCTGTCAACAACTTGTCTTTACCTGGTTTTAAAATTAGCATCTTTGTTAAGGTGCCTCAGCATCTGGTACTGGATCAGGTCAGGCCTTGGCGCAGTGTCTTTGGCACTGTTTAGAGCTGACTCCAGCTCCCACGATGAAAATGGGCTATTGTAGTCCTGCAATTCTGATGAGTCAAAGCTAAAGGTTTGCCTTTCGGCAGATATTCTTCGTTGCTGGACCTGATGGTCCAATCCGGCAGACAAAGTGATGGCAGTGAAATACTATGCCATCAGCTGTGCAATGCTTCGCTCGTCGGTGACTACACGCCCCTGGTCCAGTAATCCAGATACTGGTGATCGAGAGTACCCCCGGGATATACGGTGGATTGACTTTTGTTGATGGTGTGGAACAGTTAATGGTGCTCACAAACTTCTGCCATGATCTCTTTTTGCTCTCTTTAATCACACAACGCGCCTTGGCTCTAGCAATTCAGAATTCTGCGAGGTTGTCAGGTGTTGGGTGCAACCTAAACTGGCACAAGGCCCGCCTGCAACCCTGAATAGTGGAACGACATTCATCATACTACCAAGGGACTGGCGTTCTGCGCAGCACCACGGAACTGCTAGGCATGGATATATCGGCTGCCCAATGAAACACTTCTGTTAAGTGTTTCACCATCATCGGTGGTCTGGCGTTGTTGGAGAATGACTGACCGGCTATAAAGTTGCCAGTCAGCTCTTCTGATATTTCATTTCTGCATCGTCGTTGTTTCACCCCGTTCGCAATCCATGTGTAACCAAATTGGGAAGTGGTCTCTTCTGTGGAGGTCACGGTCCACCTCTCATGCATGGAGTCCGCAATAGATGGAGAGCAAAGAGAGAGATCAATGTCAGAGGACGAATTGGAAGCAGTAGTGAAATGCGTCATCTGACTGGTATTAAGGGTGGACAAATCCTCCTGCTCTAATAATCGACAAATCTCTCGACCTCTGGGGCAATTGGTGGTCGAACCCCACAATGCATTGTGCACATTAAAGTCTCCCAATAGGAGAAAAGGCCGATAGAGTTGCCGAGTGATATCAGCCAGCTGACCGCAATCAACTGGTGATCCCGGCGGTAGATATATTGAGCATACAGTCAGTTGCACCGATCCATGTAATTTAACTGCTACTGCTTGTAAGGGAGAGGTGAGAGCAACAGGTTAGAAGTGAACAGTTTTCCGTACAAACACAGCCACTCCACCTTTCGTTTGATCACCTCGGTGTCGTCCTTTTGGTAAATGTCAAAACCCCTTAGCACAGGTTGATGTGTTAGTCTGAAATGTGTCTCTTGGAGACAGAGACACAAAGCATCAGACCATGCTAAGAGTTGCAACTCCTCTTTGTGAGCCATAAAACCGTTGATGTTCGACTGGAGTATGGGAGCCATCCTACCGATTTAATTTCACCCGCCCCGGTTCGGGTGGTTCTTCGGTCTCTGTCTGCTGAGGAACGGGAACTGTCTCATCCACCAGCATTTCAGTTTCCTCTGGCTCTGAAGAGTCAGACATCTCTGACTCAGTGTCTTCATCCACTACCTCCTTCACCTTCTTCTTCGTCGCCTAAACTTCAGGCCCCAGATCTTCTGATTACCTCGATTAACAGATGTAGCAGATGGTAATGTTACAACTGTCAAAGTGCGGGGTGGAATTGGGTGTGGCACTACTTGGAAAGCTGCTGCTGTTGGTGAGCATTTAGTGACTGCTGCTGGTGTGGTCGAGGTCGCAGACGTATTACTACCGACGTCTTCGGTCTTCGATGTTACGACCTTTGCGGGTTTTGCTCCGCATTTGCATCAGCATGAGCACGTTGTGCTGGTGCTCATGTCTGCAATGGACGTTTGGGTAGCAGTACTTTGTTTCCTGATGGGAGCTGAAGCCATCTTAGCAAAACTAGTTGCAAAAATTGGAGCGGCGAGCGACTTGGCCTTCTTTTTAGCTTGCCCATAGGGAACCTGCTCTTTGATCTTCAGCTCCTGTATCTTGCGCTCTTCAAGATACACTTGACACTCTCTACTCCAGGCCGGGTTCGATCCAGAGCAGTTGACGCACACCTATGGTAGCGTACAACTGACACCCGGCTCATGTGCCCCCTTGCTGCATTTTCCACAGGTGGGGCTGCCCTTATATGACGCCGTCGTATGTCCAAACCGCTGACACTGGAAACAGCGCATCAGGTCCGGAACATACGGATGGACGTTCAGATTTATATAGCTTGCTTTGATGTTCTTTGGCAGTACTGGAGTGTCAAACGTCAGGACGAAGTTGGCAGTCTTTTCAATACTGCCATTCACCCTTCGCGTTATCTGACATACCTCAACCACGTTCTGATCTTCCCATTCCTTAACAAGTTCCTCGGTTCTTATGTCAATGATGTCATGACAGGTGACTACACCCTTAGAACAGTTCAGGGTTTTGTGGAGTTCGCAAGTAACCGCGAACTCCCCGAGCTTCACACAGTTAAGGAGTGTGTTAGCTTGCCGACTGGTGGATGTTTCTAGCAGCAACGTCCCGTTCCTCAGCTTCTTTACAGAGTTCAGGGTCCCTATGAGACCCTGCAATCCTTTTGGATATAAAACGGTGACACTTTCTCGAACGATCCTTCCTTTCTTTCCATTACAACAAAGGCATTCACAATCGAACATACCTTTCCGTTACTCTTAGTATCTTAAGTGGGGGGGGGGGGGGGGCTATCAACCCTCACCCGCTTCTTAGAACTGGGTGTATTAGGATTAGCCTGTGGCACACCCGTACTGCAAGGTTTTGTGGTTTTTGTGGTAGACTTAATTTTGGTCCCACAAGTAAAACCAGTTTAAAAAGAAGCGCTAATACAACAGCGGTGCGCAGGTGCCCCTGAGGTTGCACGTTAGTGAGTGATCTGCCTCTCACCCATGCACCTCCTCGGCATGTATCTGACCTTGAGGTTGAGGGTTTTTTTTTTTATAGAGGTTTGTACTGTCCTTGCGATCCGGGCGATGAAGCCAAGATCCCCATTCTCCTAGGCACACAACGTTCCACCGCCACAACCTATGGTGGTCGTTGAAGCATGGTAGGAGTTTACGGTATGGGAAACTTGCGGCGCTCACAAGTTTCCATCTCGGGCACCGCGGGTTTGCCAAACCTGTACCCGGCACTTGAGTACCGAGCCCCTGTGGGCAAATTGTCATGTAGACAGAGATCTGTACTGTATGAAGTCTAGGGTAGTGGTGTTATGGATTTTTCTGTTAAATACTCTCCAACAATCAACATGTATGTATGGATACATTGTAATAGTGCAGATTCTGTAGCTCTATGATCTCAGGAAGGATGAAAATGAAACATTTCCTTAGGTGTTCAAGCATTTCCACCTAAAAAGTTGCAATCTCCATTTTTTCATATAGAACAAAATCATTATGGATGACTGTTTTGCAATAAAACAACACAACCCCCACACTTTCCGCTTTAGATTTTTTTTATCTTCACCTTCTTTGGATAGTGTGATCAAAACATGATTTGCCTCTGGGCGATGTTCATTGTTGAAGACAGTCTATCATTTCCACCGTTTTAAGTTTTTTTGAACCTGAAGCTACTCCAATATTCTCTGCCAATTTCCTTCGAATGGCCTCTATCGTAGAGGTTAGTGATATTGGGTGTCAACTTTCTCTGACTGCTCAGATGAAAATAAATTTGGTTGTGAAGCTGGTAATCCTGACAAACTTTTACACAATTACACAATTTTCTTGCCAAGTGGTAGGCCCATTCTTATTACTAAATTTGTAAGAATCATTTTCCATAGTTTACTTAAGAACAGAGAAAGGAATGCATACTAACCACAGACAGTAAAAGGATGGCACATAATCACTAAAATACAAAGACAACAAGTGTAAGCAAAATAAGAGAGAAAAGAAACAAGATAAGAGGCCAAGTGTACAATATACAAAGAATAGTAATAAAAATTAATGTATTGTATATATTTATAACACTAAACTATTTTGAGCAATGTTTCCCATTAGAACGGAGCTTATAATGAATAGAGAGGAAACAGGCACAAAAAAGTATGGGTGTTTTAATTGCTCAAAACATATGGCTAGTCCATATTAAGCTTACAGGAATCAATGTCGATGGTAAAAATTCTGATAATATAAACAGTTACATGGACAGCAAAAGGCTGAAGGCTGATCAGGATACTTGGTTAATTATGCCAATTCCTAGCCAAGCCACAATAAGAACAAGGCACTAATTGAAAGTAAGTATTAAACTCTTGTAGATAATATACTATAACAGACTCGTTTTTTGGGACTTTGGGGCAGACTGACAAAGCCCTTGTTGCCAATCCAAAATAAGGTTAACTGAACATCTTTAGAAAAAGTGTACCAAAAAGGAAATAAAACTGTGTAAGTTTAATTGACAGACTGCAAAGAGCTATGGCTTAACACTTGTTTTTACACAGATTTTATTTCTAACGCTTCCTTCCATAAGGCCAGCAAACCTACGAAAACAAAATTCTGATCACTATTCCTCATTCAACATACCAGTTACATCTCTTCCCAATATCCAGCAATTACTAAAACAACTTTCCTTAACACACCCTAATCATTATAGGATAACAGTTACAGCATTCTAAAAAAGATCAATAATCCAATGTTTACTTCAGATTTTTCCACACCTCAAATTTGCTATTCAAACTTTTATAACTTGAGAAAAATATTGGTCTTGAATTTTGTTCCCAGAACAGACTAATACTACTTATTATTTAATTTAACTATGATAGAGCATCTGACCCAGTGGCAGTTTTCTAACTTGTACAAATATAGATAATAAGGTAAACCCATCAGTTATAATGCTAAAGAAAAAAAATGCAAACATAGCAATAAAAAAATTATTGTTATTATCAGAATATCCATTGGACTGCAAACTTTTTTATGTTAAGAATTGTGATGGTTTAAGTACAGTATAAAAATATACCTACAATTTTGTGAAAATAAATTTAATTTCAGGGAGTTTGCATACCATTAGGGCAGAAGTGGCCTCTATCATAGACTGTTATGCAGAGAACATCTTCCTTCAAGTCTTTCACCAAGAATTGCATTGAAGCATTCCATCGAGGATTTGTTGTTGCTGGGACAATTGGTGTACGGTGTTCTTGAGATCCCATGCTTATTTGACAAAATGCTTCACATTTACCTGTAATAGTTGGCAATGAAAAAACAAGTTCCATACATTAATGTTAAAGCAAGTACAAAAATTGTGGTAAATAGACATGCACTACTGAAATGAGTTTTGTCAACTGAAAAAGTGAAAGTATAAGATAGGCAGTGTTAATGATTTAAAAAAATAATAATGAAAAAGCTAGGACAATAAAAAGGGCATTCAAATTATAAATCTGACTAAGTTTTTTATTGGACATTGTGGCATTATATGCAATAGAACATGAATCCTATAAAAGTGGCATTAATTAGGAACTGCAAGACTTCCATTAAGTTGTTAATAGGAAATTAATTAAGGAATCTATTTTGCTGTGATGAGAGTGAGGCAGAAGATATTGGGAGCAAAAAGGAAAGATAGAAATACTTATTTTATTCTGAATATTTTATTCTGAACTAGTTGACCCAACGGACATTGTCCTGTCCTAAAGTCAATAAAATTGTTTGTGATCATTATGCTAATTTGTTAAAAGCTGTTGAAAATGTGTAACCAAAGTAAAAATGGGAAAAATACGTAGTTTTGAGTGATCACTGTATTTATTAATGACTGTGATTATTCAATTTGAGAAGGAGTATACCAATGAGAAATTTTACATATGAAATGAATTCTATCAACAGTATACCACTGAAATGTGGCCGACTTGGAACCATGTAGTTTTGTTCGAAAATTTAAGTCACAATTAAATTAAGTCAGAACTTCATGTTAACCAAATGATTTATTTTCTTCAATTAAACTTGAAATCTCAATCTCAAAGGTGTTTTAACTACATTTTGATCATCACACCACCTCCTAACTGGTTTTGATTGTTTCATATAATTTGCATTGTTCAGTCTAAAACCTTCAAAGAATTTTTGGGTGTCATTGTGCATTAATCTCAAATGATCAGTTTACAATGCTGCAGAGCTTTGGAATTCATACAGTTCTTCGAAAGGTTGCGTGTTGGGAGTTTCATTGATTCACGTATACAACGGCAACTTGAATGCTGTTTGATTCCCTTCCAACAATGTAACTGCAATTGCTGATGAAGCAAGTGCAATTTCATTCTGCAAGCGAATTGTTACCAAAATCAATGAGGTCAAAAAGTTTTTCCCGTTCCACTGGAAGCGTCCAAGAAGAAATTCTCTCTGATTCCATTGTTCACATCTTTCATGAGCATATTTTTGTTGCTGGTTCAACAGTGGAACATTCTTTCGAATGGATTCTCTCAATGTATATTGTTTTTCACGTTCAAACTCTTGATTAAATGTGCCGTGCATTGGATGACTGGACACTGTCATGACTAATTGAGGTAATTTTTCTATATCATCAAACAGATGTCATCAGTTAATATCAGTGGAACGGAAATAAAATAACTATATTTGTTGGACAGATCGCGAAACAATACAAAAATAAAAGCAAATTTTATTTTATTTTAATTTAGGATAGAATGCATTTTTCCAGATCTTTCTACAGATCTTGCAGTCATTCTTTCTTTCTTTTTTTTAAATAGAAAACATTTGAGTTATTTCCATCCCGGGAACATAAGGAACAAAAAATACACATATCCATCGTTTGACTCATGACCTTTGATCAAGTTCATAGAATAATCCGAAAGGAAAAAAACACTTTGTTATTCTTGAATTTTCAGGGTTACTTTTTAAGTTTTTCCTTTTCTTAAAACCTTATTCAGACCATTACGAACATTTTAAAAAATGAGCCACATTAGCACAAAAAATTATTTTCATTTTTCTCAAATTTTCTGGGCAACTTTCCCAGTTTTTTCTTTCTCTGAAAACTTATTTGGACCTTTATCAACATTTACAAAAAAAAAAAAAAAAAAATAAAAAAAAAATAGCAAAATCAGTCCGTAGAAAAAAAGTAATTTAATTTTTATCAGAATTTTCAATTTTTTCTTTCACTAAACACCTCACTCAGACTATTAAAAATATTTTAAAAAAATTAGGCAAATTGGTCCATAGAATAAACAACTTTTAGTTTTTCCTGAATTTGCTGATTTTCCTTGAAATTTTTCCAATTTTTCTTTCCATAAAAACCTTATTTGCACTATTATAAACATCTTTCTTTAAAAAAAAAAAAATATGAAAGAAAGCACTTTCTGTTTTTCAGAAATTTTTTCCAATTTTTCTTTCTCTAAAAATCTTATTCAGACTATTACCAACATTTTTTAATTTTTTTTTTAAATCAAATCAGTCCATAAAAAAGGTACTTTAAGATTTACGGAATTTTCGAGACAACATTTCCAAATTTTCCTTCTCTAAACATCTTATTCGGACTATTACAAAGATTTAACAAAATTAGACAGATCAGTCCTTAGAAAAAAGTTCTTTCAGTTATTCCTCAATTTTCCAATTTTCTGGGCAACATTTCCAATTTTTCTGTCTCTGAAAACCTTATTTGGACCAATTACAATTTTTTTAATAAAGCAAAATTCATCTAGCCATTCTCAAGTGATGCGATTACCAACGAACAACATTTCATTTTTATTTATATATGCTGTAGAAGGCAGCCATTGAAAGTTGGTAAGGGATACTTAGTGTTGATCACCTTTATTCCCACTTGCATGTTTGGTATTAAGGGTAGGAGTCTCGATGTGAACCTCATTGAAACAAAACCTAAATGGTGGTGACAGATAGGACAGGTAATATCTTTAGAAATCTTTATATTCTTACATGAGCCACAGATGTTGAAAAGAGAGGTATAAAGACAGGGATAGCAGTAACATTTGTGACTTAAGACAGGATACTGTTATTCTAAAAGCTGTTTAAACCCCACCCAACACAATAGGAGCTCTCAGTGTTGGTCCACTGCTCTTGCTGTCTGTATCAAGAGGCCATGTTTTGCCAATCGGTTGATGTGATTGAAGTCCATCGCTCTCTCTCTCTCTCTCTCTCTCTATGTATCTCTAACGCTTGCCTGTCTGTTAATGTTTGTTAATATGGTGTAATAATTAATATGATTGCTTTATACATTTTCTTCATGAAATAAGTGTAGTTTGGGAAGAAACTCAATTCCAATTTCAAATTGTTTTGGAAAATTTTAGTGTCTGAATATTTAAAAATGAGCACAGAAGTGCATACAATGGAAAATTTAAACGCAGAGTTCAGTAAAACAGACGGAATCATTGTAAATTTACTTTCCATGTATCCAGTTGTCTAGAAATGAGTTGAACAGTGAACACAGCAAATCTTTTGTTAAGAAGTTTGAATGATTGTTGGTAAATAATATGGCTGCCTGTCAAGTGATTCCAGAGGTCCACAGAATGTGGAATGTATGGAGCTGTGCTCTTCCATCAAGACAATGCTATGGTTCATTGAGCTTCTCTTAATCACAACCCTTCAGGACAAGCAGTGAAAGTAGTTCTTTACATATCCTGCACACCTGATCCTGCACCTACACTGAATGATGTTCTCCTTGGTTGCACATCTTTCAGTTGGTAAATCAGATACCAAAAGAAGCAGTGGTCATGCAACAATAGGTTTCAGTACAGGGAAGGATAATTTTATTTTTGTGGGGTATGTATATATTATATATATTAATATTAGGAGACTTATGACTTGATAATACCTTCTACATAACTTTACACTCTGTACTTAAGGTAAATTACTGTGTAAATTTCATCTTAATTTTAGTTTATTGTTTATAAAATTATTTGTCTGTATCAAATATGAACATCAGTTTCACTGTGTTACTTACTTTTGGTGGAATTCTAGTTTGTTCCTGTAAAATATATATAAAGTGTAGTAATTACCCTATTCAGTAATAAATAATTTAAAATTGGTTAGTCAAAAATGAAAATTTCGTCAAATGCATATCTACTTTGACATTTCACCTCCACTATATATATATATATATATCCAACCCCACCCAGTTTTCCATGGCATAGTGAGTCATGTGCTTAAATGCGATGTGTTGACATCCCATTTGCAAAATGGTCCATTGCTACCTTCATGAATAATGTTTAAAACCAAAATATTGAAAAGTGTGTTCATATATAATGTTCCTCTGGTCCTCCTGCCTCGATCTGTGGTAAGTACTAAATTAGTTAAAAACACTGTTAATTGTTTTGGGATAGCCGTAAACTATAAAACGTTGTTATATTTTTCCTGTAAACTTTAGCTGGCTATCTAATTTTGAAAGTTATTTCTGATAAACAGTTTTTGAAATTGAAAGGAGAATGGTATTATTTTAATGGTTTTTCAGCAAAAGCATCTACAAACTATTGAAGAAAAAGGAAAATCCAAACACACTGGGATTTGTCGGGTTGCCATCTTTCATACCCATGAAGATTATCTAAAGGAAACATTTTCTTCAGTGCCACACTAAGCTCTCTACAATTACTTTCACACCATAAGATTTTTCAAAATTATATTATTGCCATTTTATGGTTAGGAAGAACTAAAGCAGCATGCAATAACAGATCTAAGAAGCTCCAGAAGTTATGGGAGTGTGACAGACCAATGGCTTGACAAATCACAGAATTGATGAAGGGTTCTATTCTTTACTCAGAAGGTACAAAATCCTAAATCCAAACTGAACTCATTATTTTTTTTAAAATCATTGATAAAACAATGACATTTGCAGTTACAGAAATACATTTTACAGATGTATCACAGCATTTTGGTTGAACGAAAAATAGCTTCCTAGTACTACCCATTCAAATTATAATAGATATCAGTGTTATAGAAAATTTAGTAGTAAGGAAAACAAATGACAAACCATACACGAAAACTGTTAAGGAATTCAACAATTAAATCAATGGGTTCATATAAAAAGAAATACTAATTTCAAAATAAACTATAAAAATTTCCATGGTTTAGAGCTGGGTGTCTGTTGTCACTCATTACTGAATTTTTAAATTAAATTATACAAAATGTATATAAACTTTATTTAACAAATACTAAAAAGTAACCACAATTAATAAAATGTCTGTCATATCCAATATTTGTTTTTTAAAATCATGCAATCCAATAATCCACCAGATTACTACCATAAAAAATACACTCAAAGAAAAACTATACTATAAAGAAAGATTTGACTATATTGATTGTTGCTGGATGGATAGTTTCCATGTGAAAAGCTATGCCAAAGATTAAATGCCCATGCCAAGCAGCAAACAATACATCACATTGGAGTGATCTCATCACTTTAAATTGTTAGCCATACAATGGATCTCAGAGCCATAGCTGTGTAATGCAAGTTTGTGATACAAAAAAGGAAGACCAAACATGAAATCAAAAATCTTTTAAAAGGCTATTAAAGAAACAACACACACATTGCCAGATTTCTAGCGAATAAGATACCATAAATGAATTTAAATTTACAAAAAGCAATGCTGTATGAAAATGATGCAAGATAAAAAAAAAAAAAAAAATAGATTGGCTAACAGAGAAAACTACAGACAAAGACTGGACGATATTTTATTAGGAGTCTTAAAATCTCTCAGAATAATAGCATAAGATCTGAGTCTCACTTTTACTGAGGAAGAACATTCAAGGAATGTGCGAAGGCACAGTCATTAGTTGCTTGGCTGAAAGTTTGCTTTCATGAGAGAAAACTCTAGGAGTTCAGGCATTAAGCTATAAAAATTAATGCCTAAAATGAAAACTGACTTTAGTCAGTACCACATTTGCCACATAGCTGGAGTTAGCAAATTTTATGGGACCCCCACCTTCTGGGGGACCCCACGCCTTGGGGGGCCTGCACCTTCTATAGCGGGGCCCTGCCTAGGATTCTGGGAACCTCCCTGTCAGGCCAGATGGGCGACCTTTTTTTTTTAGCTCTACTACTACCCCGGATGGTGAAAAACCGAGGACCCCTTCTTTCCCATTTTGCTATGGGCCCCGCGCTGTCTTAATCTAGCCCTGCCTTTAGTGTTCATTACAGATAATTTAATAGCCAACAATATACCGAGAAGATTCTGTAACTATTGATGAACTCTTCCCTAATGCAAGCAACAGTATAATTTGTGACTGTACACTGCTATTACTTGCAGTATCTATCTTTGAGACAGAAGCACTGCAAAGCCTTGTCCACACTGGTAGACAAAGTCACACAACTGTGTATAGACAATCAAAAACTTTTGGCTAAAGACTGTTGGGAACTAGTTGCAAAGCAATTGGTGGACACTGTCATACATCCACATCTATATACATGTCTCGAGTCTGTGGGTTGATAGCCACTTCGGTCATTATATTTGAAACTAACCACAAAAAAGAAGACATTGGTGGACATGGCAGTTTTTATCAGAGGGACCTGCATTCAGCGAAACTGAGATTGGAATATGCCATGGGATTCTGGAATATCACACGGTTAACTCAAAATGATTTTGAAGATTTACTTAAGTTGGTTGGGGGGACAATCACCAAGCAGCATCTGAATTTCAGGGAAATGATCTCACATATGATAATTAAGTAACATTTTAGTATAAAGAAATTATTAAACTGAAAAATTATTTTATTTAAGATACAACAGTACAGAAGTATTGTGCCTTCATGGTTCTCTCTCTCTCTCTCTCTCTCTCTCTATATATATATATATATAATAACAATGAGCAGGAAAAAGCTTTAAGGCAATAAAATTAAGGAAGGATAGGGAAATATGACCCAGCACTTACCACAGATGAAGGCGGCTGGGACGACGAACAAAAAACAAACACAAGAGAAGTGCAATATTTCTGCCTACAGCAGCCTTAAACGTGCAGAAGGTGAAGCCCCAGGCGGCGTCACATGTGTACACATAGACAGCCGACTGCTGTAGGCCGAAATATTGCACTTCTCTTGTGTTTGTTTTTTGTTCGTCGTCCCAGCTGCCTTCATCTGTGGTAAGTGCTGGGTCATATTTCCCTATCCTTCCTTAATTTTATATATATATATATATATATATATATACATACATGGTGTATACCAAAAGTAGTAGGACTGATTTTTTTAAATTTTTTTTTATTGAAGATATCTTTACAATTCCTTAATCCTCTTCGAAATAGCACCCTTGGGCAGCTACAAACCAAGAATTACGCTGCTGCCATTAAAAAATTACACAAGTGAATGGTGGAATGGCTAACAAGTAAATAATAATCTGTACATAGGAACTTACATGTTGTAAGACTGGAGGTTTTCTCAGCGTTGAATATGAATAAAATCTTCTCAGGTAACTAGACGAGTTAGTCCATCGATAAAACACGACATTTCGATGTACTGCTGCCCTTGTCAAGTTACCCGAGAAGATTTTATTCATACTTACATACTGTTATGAAGCTTATTAAATAATTTGCATAGCAGTCTGAAATTTTAACAATCTTTATCAGTTATAAGATAACCTGCATCCCACACTCACCTTATTCTGAAATCTGTTTCTGGGCAAAAATGATTCTATTTATTAAAAAAGAGCCAGAGTGAAAACTAACTGGCACATTTTCAAGAGAAATGTTGTATTTAATTTTAATTGCAATGAAATGTATGTCCCAATGGCAATTTCCCTACACACTCACAATCACATAACAGGAGTTTTCTTATGGGAAACTTCAGCACCACCTAATTCTGTCATTCAAGAAATTTCAGGCAACTAGTTCATCACTTTCATTTGTAATTCATTCCAGTTACTGACTCCCTTACTTATAAAAGAAAATTTATCCATTTCCTCACACTGGAAATCAAATGCAATCTTGTGGCCATGGTCATTTCTTCCCTTCTATCAACTAAAAGTTTAACAGCAGACCTCAAAACCCTGAGCAACTATTTTTGGAAATGGCGTCTCGTACCCAGTTCCAGCAAGACGGAAACTAGTGTCTTCCATCTTAACAATTGGGTGGCGAATCTCTCACTTGACGTTCTTCTTGATGGCACTCCCATCCGACACAACCCCTTCCCCAAGTATTTGGGAGTCGTAATGGATCGCACCTTGTCGTACAATAAACATCTAAACAACCTTGCAGCAAAACTAAGAACCAGGAATAATATTCTGCAGAAGTTAACTGGCACCTCCTGGGGAGCATCCGCCTCTACACTCCACACATCAGCACTGAGCCTTGTATATTCTGCAGCTGAGTACTGCTCATCTGTCTGGATAAATAGCGCCCACGTCAAAAAGATTGACACAGTTTTAAACCAGACAATGCGGATAATTAGCGGATGTATTAAGACCACTCCACTGTACTGGCTACCTGTTTTGTGCAACATCGAACCGCCTACAATAAGATGACACAATCTCCTAATTGCCCAGTATAATAAGATCTGTGATAACTTGGATCTGCCCATCCATGACGACATGGATAATATGTTTATGCGACTTAAATCGAGAAATCCAAGTGTAAAAACTGTAAAACAGATTATATCTGATAATTTAATGGTAGAGAAGCTTGGAAATTGGAGTGGATAGCCTCAGCCCCACCAGAATGGCACTCCCTGTTCAACAGTCAACAGGCACTAAAGGAACTCGACCTTCCTCGCAGGACCTGGGTCGCTCTTAACAGAGTTAGGACTGGTCATGGAAGATCTGCTTCATCTTTGTATACATGGGGAATGAGAGATTCACCGAGATGCGACTGTGGTGAGGAGAAACAAACCATCCGTCACGTGACACTTGACTGCCCACTTCGAGCATTCAGGGGATCACCAATAGATTTTATTAACATTTCAAATGAAGCTTTAGATTGGCTACACCATGTTAATTTTGAATTTTAATTATAATTTAATATTAAATTGTATTATTTTTGTGCAATGGCCACAGCTAAATAAATAAATCCTAGTTCTTCTACAGGTATTCATACAACCTTGATCAGCAATACTATCAACAATTTCTTCACCCGGAGTTTCACCCAAGTGGATACTGCTACCCACCATATACATATTAGACACCAGCTCTGCTTCCATCTCCTGTATCTGATACTGTAAATGTGGCTTCCATTCTAATACACCACCATATTTGAGCAATGGTCTTACAACAGTTTTGTAATACAATTCTAGATGCCTTAGTCAATGTTCCCTCTCCAGCCATAGTATCCTTCATAATTAGAACTTTAGTGCAATTAATTCCTTACTTAGTTGCTTCAAATGTTCCCTGCTGCTTTCTAACTCTATAGTTTTCTCTTCATATCAACCTCTTTAACATTCTCATTCCCTATTTTAATGTGTAGGTACTATGCTTTTCTTTAGTTTTTGTTTTGAAATGAGCTTTTCCATACATAATTTTATAATCTCTCTGAAGTCTTCATTCTTTCTCTCAACTTAACTGGTGCACTCCTTCCACTGACTAAACTTTTTGCTAAAATATCTCTTCACTTTTCAAATATGTCCCCTTTTGAAAATGTACCTATAACCATCATCAGTTCTTACCATCAGTTTCCTGAACCATCTTACATTCATCAGAACTGCTCTAGCTGTATTTATTCCTTCTGTAACTCTACTGAGTTATCATCTAGGTTTATTAGGAAGATATGCAACATGTTGGGCCCCTTTGTGCTCCACTTTACCACTTGAGTAAAGTAACCCTTCGCCACTAAGATATTTGCACATTTCTGATCACCTTCATATTTTTTTAAAAAAAATCCTTTTTAAGTCTACACTAGGTGAGTTTAAGTACCCACCAGTAATAACCATTTTAATCTCATGTCTAAATACTGAGTTCAGTTTTTTCCAAAGAACCACATCTTTACCATTCATTCTTCCATTATAATAAGCAGCCAATGCCCTAATTTTTCTTTTTGTACCAGTTTAGTTATCTACCCATGACAGTGAACAATTAAGACCACTGTTGGTGTAGTATGGGACCCATATTTTAGGTACCATATGAAATGCAGGAGCTGCAGTGATGGATATGGGGGGGGGGGAGGGAGGCTAGGAGGCTCAAGGCCTCCCCTCCCAAAAGTATCCAGGTTCACCCCCGGAATCGTAATTTTGTAGATTTGGAGACCCTTTTTTTAGCTCTACTGATCTTTTAAGGGCGGCACGACTATAAAGCCTACCCTTACCTGGACTCAAGCCTTCCTTCCTCCCCAAACAAAATCCGCTCAAGCCCTCCCAAACCAAAATCCTGGATCGGTCACTGTGGAGCTAGGTACAAAGGAGGGCAGCTAGATTTGTTTTTGGAAATTACCACAGAACACAACAAGTAACTGGTATGATAAGGAAGCTGGGTTGGGAGTCACTGCAGGACAGAAGTCAGGTGCTTAGTGTGTAAAAGATGTATATTGGTGATGAGTGTTGGACAAATATTGGTAGAAGAATTAGGGATAGTACATAGAAAGGTAGAGATGATCATAACCACAAGCTGGCTCATGATTTCAGGTGTGAAGGGTTCAGGAAATTTTATTTTGAAGATTGAGGTGGGAAGGAACAGAAATGAATTTGGCCATGGCCTTTTGAAGGAAACATCCTATCATTTGCCTGGAGTGATTAAAAATTAATTAACAAATTACCTAAGGAAGTGCTGAGCAATTTACCAAAAGCACTGAGAGCATTTAAAATTTATAAAGGGCAAAAAGGGGTGGGTGGTGAAATTGCACAAAAAATGGGGGAAATGAAATGGGAAAGTATGTATAGGGAAATTGTTACTAGGGTGCATGCTTATCACAATTTAAATTAAATCAGTTTTCAAGAGAAGTATGCAGTATTTGTAATTTTTTTTTGGTTGATAACTGATATCTGACAACTGATTGATAAGAAACCACACTGTAGTGCTACATACGAGGGTAGGTCCAAAAGTTCCCGGCCTGATCTATTTAGCAGATGGGTACAAAAGTTTAAATTGTCGCGCTTTGAAGGTAAAGTTTTGAGACACTAGCACCCATATTTGCATTCTTCTCCGCAAGTTCCCACTCCAGAGAGAGGACCGATCATAATCTGCACGCACCATGTCATGTGTGGGGAGTATCGTGCAGTGATAAAGTTTCTAACTAAAGAAGGTTGTATGCCATCTGATATCCATGTATGCCTGCAAAATGTGTGCGGAGACGCTTCTCCTTCGTATTCTACACTGAAACACTGGGCCAAACTTTTTAAATTTGGCAGAGAATCCCTGGAAGATGACCCATGCTCTGGACGCCCGGCGACAGCGATCACTGATGAAAACATCGCAATTGTGCTAGAGGAAGTGCTGGAAGAGAGAAGACTGAAGGCAAAAGAAATTGCAGTGAGACTGGGCTTGTCGAAAACCACTGCCCTTCGAATTCTCCATGAACATTTGGGTATGAACAAGGTCAGTGCACATTGGATTCCCAAAATTCTGTCTGTAGTGCAGAAAGCAGAACGAGCGAACTGTACTTGAGAGATTTTGAAGCTGTGGGAAGAGGAGAAATATTCATTCTGAATACCATTGTCACTGGCGATGAGACCATGGTCCTATATTACGATCCTTTGTCAAAAAGAGAATCAATGGAATGGTGCCAGGTGAGGAATCTCCGGTAAGAAAGGCGAAAGTGTGCCAGTTGACAAAGATCATGGTGACTATTTTTTGGGATAGTGAAGGAATTTTATTGCTTGATTTCAAGGAAAGAAATACTTCAGCAAATGCAGTATACTATGGCAACTTGATCATGGAATTCCGAGACGCCATAAAAGAGAAAAGGTGTGGTGAACTTTCAAGAGGTGTAAGCAGTGCTTGAAATTGACCGGGCGTTAGGCGTAATTACGCCTGAATATTTTCGTTTTACACCTGCAATCTCCGTAAAAGGCATAGAAAATACTCCTAAGCATCAAAACTTAAAAAAAAATTACATTTTGGAACTTGTTTTCAGTTAGTCTAGCGTGTTAAAGGTTAAATTCTAATAATTAATTTCAATTCTTGTCATTTTGATCTATTTCAATGTTTACAATAATACGTTTCTGAAGTTCAGAAGTGACAACATTGTAGTGGGAAGCACCGGGAAGGGAGGAGAAAAAAAAAAAAAAAAAAAAAAAAAACTGTAGCACGTGCGTTATTCTTCTGTTATTCGCTTAACGAAGGATCTAAAGATTTCTCGTAAAATTACTGACTAAACGAGGACTGCCAGAAAATGAAGAAACAGCAGCTGCTGACAAATCATCAGGCTCTTCAGCTACTACCAGTAGACCTGCTCCGACTTGACGCAATCCAGGAGGTCAACAAGCAAGTAAACGATCAAAAACAGTTCAAAATTTATCAGCTACTATGCCTGTTGTTACCACCAGTACATCGACAACTAACGCCGTGGGGAAACACACATTAAGTAAGTGGCAAAAAAGTTTTCCTTGGTTATCAGTAGAACAAGGCAGCGAAAATAGTATGTTTTGCGTCTTTTGTAGGCAGTTTGTGAATTCATCTTTAACGAGTTTCGTAAATGCAAAGGTTATATCTAGATTAGAAACAGTTAAAAAACATGACAAAAGGGAAGTCCATCAGAATTCGTGTGCGGCAGATGTGGCGAAAAAAAAATTCATTGCAGACACCGTTAGCTCATAAGTTGAGTGCCATAAGTGACAATGTACACCAAAAAAGGTGTGTTTTATTTAATACTGCTTACTTCATTGCAAAAGGCAACTTTGCGTTCACAGATTTCCCACGTTTGTTAGAGTTACAAGAAAATCGCGAAGATATAATCAGAAATTTCTTAACAGGATTAACAAAACATTTCGAAGATCTTCGAACTAATTGCATGTTTAAAAATATAAACATTTTTGATGCAATTAACATTCCAAATGAGGATATATTAAATTATGGAGTAAAGGAGTTTGAAGAGGTCCTCAAGGATTTACCTGCAGCAGTGACCATAAGCAAAGAACAAGCTTCTGATGAATTTCTGCGCTGGAAAATATGGGCTAAGGACAAGAAATCTCTATCAAGTTGTCACCTTTGGAACAGAGTATATAGCAAAAATAGTGAAGACAACCAATATCCAAATTTATTAAAAATCATTTCATGTTACCGTGTGCTTCCATTCACCACTGCAATATGTGAGCGAGGTTTCAGTGAGTTTAACAACATGAAAACAATGAAATCAATAATCTGTTAAATTATTTCACAATTTTGGTATATGATGTACTGGCACATGCGAATCATATTAATCTGTTTCTGGGTCTATTTATAGTTTTAAACTGTGCTGGAGTAGGTTATAAGCTATAATATCTGTATTTTCACAATTATAATATAATTACGCCTAACATTTTCATTTTACGCCTGAGTCTGAAAGTTAGGCGTAACAAATACGCCTGGATTTAAAAACGAATTTCTAGCACTGGGCGTAAGACTCCTACATGACAATGCACCTGTCCACACTGCCATGCATGTGAAGGCCATTATTAAGGAATGCAGATTCTCTGAAATCCCTCATCCACCGTACAGTCTGGAGTAGACCCCGAGTGACTATTTTTTGTTTTCTAAACTGAAGTCTGATCTTCCTGGACAAAAGTTTTGCAACGATGAAGACGTCCAGGTAGCTGTAATTGAACATTTTGACAGAAAAGATAATAAATATTTTTCTGACAGAATAAATATGTTAATTCCACATTATAAAAAATGTATTAATAAAGGGAAGTTATATTGATATACACATTTCATTTATTTGAATGTCCATTCCTACTTAGGCTGGGAACTTTTGGACCTACCCTCGTACTTAAAGTTGTATGAGAAATGAAAATACTTGGTATTAAACATACATTTTAAAGGAATTTCATTCACAGAAGTCACAGGGAAAGTGGCACTTAATTTGTGAAAATACATTTTTGACATCTAATTAATGGTTATAATAAACATTCTTGCATGTAGTCTTAGCTGCGAGGAACAATGCGTTATTCTCGTTTTTTTTTCCCCCTCCTGGCTTTATGCCTTGTCAACATAGAGATCATTTGAGGAGGGTAGGGACATGGGGGGGGGGGTAGGAACAGGAAGGAATTTGGCCATGGCCTTTTGAAGGAACCATCCTAGCATTTGCCTGGAGTGATTAAAAATGTAGAAATGTGAATGGGTTTTTGTTTCGCTTATAGTATTTTCAAGTAAGGATGTGACTTGACTTCAAAATGAAATTCAATGATTAACTGAAGTAGGCAGGCTGAATATTTGTGACTATAAATATCCTGCTAGATTCAGGACTATCATACTTAAGTTCCCTTTTGAGTCATTTAGAAATCATATTTTTATATATCGTTCTTCCTGTGAGAAGAGAAGGGAAGTATCATTTGTGAACTATCCTTATGAAGCTGCTAGTAAATTGAATCAAAACCAAAAGTTACCTGCTCCTTTGCTAGGTTTTATTGCTGCAGCCTTAACAATGGTTATTCTCAGGTAACCCTTTGATGGCCGTTGTCGAACTAGAAACATTCAGCATATGTTACAAACTACACAAAGAGTATAGAATCACATCCATTCCAATGAAGCCACTTTTCTGCTGCCAGCTGCATAAGTAAGCATGCAATGTTTCATATAAACATGCAGGAAAGGTAAATCTAAATAACAACAAAAAAGTTTTATTTAATGTTAGTATGATGTTACTGAAAATAAAATCTTTTCAATAATGATGATTACCTTGATATATTTTCCAAGGACTTGAAAATAATTTTTAATTATAATTTTATCAAACACTACTAAACCATAGCTTACATATTATGTTTTACATAGTAGCTTATCTGTTGCTACCACTAAAAGAAAGGGAAATGACTAAACTACTACTTAGAAGTATAATTTTACAGCATGCAATTGTGTGATAATGTGTACTGCATGCATAATACCATGCAGAATTTTACACATTATATATCAGAAAACTTACTTTTGTGTGGCTGTTGATTATCACTAAGGAAGGGATGAACATCTTGACCAAATGTAACTAATTACTCAGTAAGAGCATGCTTCGAGCCATGGTCCAATAAATACATAAGTAAGAAATCATATATATACAGTTATTTTTATCACTAGTCCATGCCTCATGCAGCATATCTTACCGCTGGGTGAACTAGACTTCAGTTCACTCCCCTCCATGACAACAACCAGGATTCTACCGCATGCACCAAATTGGGCTTGTTCTGGTAGAATAGAAGCAGTTAACAAATTGTAAAATCTCTGATTGCAATTATTAGACACATAAAAAGAATGAAATGTAACAATAAAATAGTAATAAATGCAATGAGGTGATATTTATATGGAAAAATAAAGTGTTGGGTATAATTTCTCATTCAATTGCAAATAAAAATTAAATGCAACTTATATATGAGCAAAACAACATTCAGAATGAAAAATAAATAAGCATGAAACTTATACACCATGAAATGAAAATTTCTCAGGTATGCTGAGTTGTATGATGAGTTAAATAAAAATATTATCCGGCAGAAAACCCGAGAAATTTTCATTTCATCAATATGCTGGGAAAAACTTAATTCCCATATATACCATGAGTTAGGACTAGATTCAGTTGGAAAATAGCTTGCCTTAGAATGTTAAACCATAACGATTACCACTGGAAGTTATTTCTATATCAAGTTGTGTTTTTTATTAGCTTTACAGTAATAAGTAACAAATCATTTTCAAAATTTGATAACTATTTAATTAAAGATAGAAAATTCTAAGGAAAACATAATCTTAGTTATCTAAAAGCCCTTGTTTTAAAATAATAGAAATAGAGACAAGAAAGATAGGAAATACTAAATATCATTTTACAGGAGCATATAACATGATTATTTATTTCTAGTTCCTGTACTCTGACATTTACCAACCAAGCTACTTCATTATATTCTCAGCATATAGTTTTAACTTTTCCCTTTTTTAAACATTACTTCAGTAGAAAAGTTTTGGTTCCATCCTTGTGTGAGAGACCTTAATGGTTTCCCCTGTCAATTTACCTAGTGTTTACAGCTGTTACTTATCTTAAATAATTCCTTCTCATTCCTATCAGAAATTGTTAGACAACCCTTTCCCCATCATCATCCTAACATAATCATAGACATTTGAAATTGCACCATTCAGTGTTTCTCCTTCAGTCATAATGCCCACAGTGTAATTTTGATAATCCTTGAAACAATTAATGACTAAATCAGAACAGAACCACAAAATATTCAAAATATAATTACAGTAGAACTCCAATTATCCTAAGACTATACGAATCGTTGATTATCCGAATAGCTTTTTTAATTAACACGGGAATGTACTGTGATTAACAAAATAATGACTGTGGCTAGGTTCTATTGTCCTTTCCAGTGGTGCATCTAGGAATTTTCCGAGCCAGGGCTTGAGAAATTCAGAAACATTCTTTTGAAAATTCCTGGATGTTCAGAACTTAGAGCTGAAGATATAGGAGAGTGGGTAGTGTGTGATTCATCAGACGCTGGGTATGAAATTCTAAATGATGATTAACTTATTGAAAGTGTGAAGGAAGAAGACGACCTTAATGTCGAAGTTGAAACAGACATGGGAACATCAGCTAGTCCTTGTTTGCCTTCTGAGCTTCTTTTCCAAGAGTTCCAAGTTCTCTCCACACATCAGCTAAGACACCTGAATACTATGTTAAAGAGTTCCTTATACCCTGCACCACACCTCACAAATAATTTTGCTAGATTTTAGATACTCTTTCAAAATTTTGGAGCCTAAGGGTAGCACAGGCTTGTGATCTTACTAAACTGTGCTGCGTTACAGAGATACTCAACTACTGAGCTGCCATACTGAAAAATGATTCTGGAACTGATGACAATAATGAAGAAGCCAGGTCTTCTACAATGCTCTGACGGCACCTGACAATGCCCCTTGAAAGCTTGAGATTTCCTAAGAAATCTTACTCTAATTAGTTCTTTAAAAACTAAATTATGCTTTATTCCAACTCCAAATAATTTATACATCAACAAATCACTTTCTTGCCACAAACTTGTAACTTAATCCTAAGAAATAGTGTCAGGTATGCAAATAATATACTCCATAAGAATAAGGAAATAAAAAAAACTTTCTAGAAAGAAATTTTTGCATCCTGGTATGAGTATGAGGCTTTATGATGCAGCATTATCTACATTACTACTTGTTTAATTGTTTCTTATCAATTTTCCAATTTAAGCTTTTGTGTTCTTCATTAAAATAGAAGGGCAAGTCATATAATTAAATCTATAAGGAAAAGTTTTATTTTTCCTTTCAAATATTATGTCAAATAGTGAAAGAATTTAAATTAAGGTTTGTTTAATAGAAAAGCAGGATTGTGGGGAAAGTGCCATAAGGCCGTAGGCAAAATCAAAATTGAAACTGATAATATGATTTAAAGAACATATTGTCAGTGAAAACTAATAAGCTTGAGAGCAAAACAGTATAGAGAAAGGAAATCCATAATTCAAGAAACGAGCAGGTGGGAGGGCTACAAAATTGCATAACGGAAAAGAAAAGGGGAAGAAATGATTCACGTAGTCTGAGTTAATGTGTGCACGCTCAGTAACGTAACTCGTATTTAATCATGCCACTACATGATTAAGGGTTCTCCTAAAATATCTCTCTCTCCCTCTCTCTCTGTATGTGTTTACTGCCCTCCATCTTTCAACTCCGGTTTTACTATCCTATTTGTTCTCATATCGGATTAAATCATTTTCCTTTGTTCTTGTCCTACTTAATTATTTTTATATACAAGAGTTAACTGTTAATGCAAAATAAGGATATCTTAAACTTAAAACAAACATCTGCAGTAACAAAACTATAAAACTGGCAAAATTAGTGAAAAGGAAATAATCAGTAGTAATTTTTTCAAGTAGTTTTGAAAGAACAACTTGCTTTCATAATGATGATGGATTTGAAAATTAAATAACAATTATTATTCAATCAGTTAGAAACTTTTACTCTGAAAGATTTGAATATTAATCAGAGAAGAGAAATGCTTACAACTTAAGACATGTGCTAAGCTACAAGAGAATGTCAATTCAGATGTAATTCATCAGCATTTAATTATTTATGTCAGTGTGGCTTAAATGCTGTAAATGAAATCCATTACCTTGGATAAAACATTATGGTCTGATTTAGCCTGTTTATATTTTAAATTTAAGAAGAAATAAAATGCACTAAACAGTTCAATATTTACATTGTCTGTTCTTTTCTACAAAATTAAATTGCTGGTTGTTAAATTATGACCATCAAATCAATACACAGTTAAATAAAAATCAGAAAGAAGTATCTGGTTCTTTAAAAGACAGTGAAATAAGTACTATAACATTATTTTTTCTAGTTTTTATATTTTTAGTGTATGTATTGCTACAGTAGAAGCAACCTAAGGGAGAGGGGGAGGGGGAAAAATGGATGTCATTCCATTTAATTTAATTTAATTGCAATGGAGCACAGGCTCCGGTGGCAATTTCCCTACACACCCATCTTCCCCCTATCCTGCACCCACCTACATTTGCCCTCTACAAATTTTATCTTTAAATTCCTTCAAAGTTTTCGGTAAATTATTCATCATTTCTCTTGGTAACTCATTCCAATCCCTGACACCCTTACCTAAAAAAGAGAATCTTCCCACACCCTTGTGCCTGAAATCGAGTGCCAGCTTGTGGTCATGGTCATCTTTTCCCTTCCATGCACTACTTTTCATACCTATTGCAATATCTTTCCATGCCTCATCACCAGTATATGCCCTGTACACTCCCATGACCCTCCTCATCCTCCTCCTGTCTTGCAATGAATCCCATTCCAGCTCCTTTATCATATCCGTCACTGATTGCATTCTGCGATAATTTCCAGAAACAAATCTAGCAGCCCTTCTTTGCACCCTCTCCAACTCCTGTATTTGATACGTAAAATGAGGGTCCCATACTACACTACCATATTCGAGCAATGGTCTGACCAAAGTTTTGTAACCCAATTCCTTGACTTCTCTCGTACATCCCCTCATAACTCTCTCCAACAAGTGCAGAACTTTGAAACCTTTTCCTACCACCTGTCCTATGTGTCCTGCCCAGTTAAGTTTGTTATCAAAAGTAATTCCAAGATATTTGCATTTCAAGTCTTCAGCAAGCAATTCTTTCCCCACCTTATATTCATAATTAACCTTTTGTTTTTTATTTGTGTATCTAATAAGCTGACTCTTCTTTGCATTTATCTTCATTCCATGTTTACTAACCCAATTAGATATCCTGTCCAGATCACCCTGCAACTGTTTACAATCCTCTATCGTTTTGATTCTTTTATACAGCATTATGTCATCTGCAAACAATCTAATTTCAGATAGTAAACAATCAACACAATTATTCATTAGAATAATGAATAGCAATGGTCCCAATACGCTACCCTGTGGCACACCCATTTTTACTTCCACTTCTTTTGATACTACATTTCCTACCCTAACTTTCTGTTTTCTACCTTTTAAAAATTCTTCTACCCAGCAAATGACTTTCTTATCCACTCCAATGGTTTTTACCTTATTTACTACCATTTTATGGCTTACTCTGTCAAACGCCTTAGACAGATCTAGTGCTACACTATCAATTTGGCCTCCCTTGTCCATTTCATCTGAAATATCTTGCATATATCCCACCAACTGAGATTCGCATGAATATCCTTGCCTGAAACCATGTTGCCTGCTTGAAAACCAATTACGTTCCTCACATATATTTCTGATGTGGTTGCATATCAATCTTTCCATTAATTTACCTACCACTGATGTCAAACTGATTGGCCTGTAATTCTCAACTCTATTTCTCACCCCTCCCTTATGTACCGGTACTACTATTGCACTTTTCCAGTCCTGTGGTAAGCAGCAAGTGTCTAGACTCAATTTAAATAATATTTCAAGATAAGGTACAATGTCACATCCGGCTATCTTTAAGATATCTGTAGTAATATTATCTTCACCAGCCCCTTTATGTTTTTTCAGCTTTCTTATTTCCTTCATGATTTCCTCAGGATGGATATCAAATTTTTTACTATCGTCATTTCTAATTGTGTTGTTAAGCTCGTTCTCCGAATTAGACCCTCCTGTTTCTGATTCATTGTCCCTAATGCTTTCACTGAACCAGTTACTTAAAATCTCTGCCTTTTTCAAATCGTCAGTAACTTCTTCTCCATCCTTATCTATAAGTGTCTCTACATCCTCCCTTCCCCTCAGTTTCCTGATATAGCCATAGAAATTTCTAGATGCATCAGTCAATGGTCCCCCTGCACTGACAATACTCTTCATAAACCCATCTTTAGCCATTTTCTTTGCTGTTATTAAGTCCTTGTTTAGTTGTTTTAAATATTCCCTACTACCCTGCTGTCTCTTAACTCTGTTATGTTCTTTTCTTACCAACCTCTTTAACCTCCTCACTTCCCTATTATAGTACATAGGTTCTCTACTTCTCTTTATTTTCTGCTTTGGAATAAATTTTTCTTCCCCCTTTCTTATTATCTCCTTGAACTCTTCCCACCTTGACTCTACTGTACCTGAGCCTTCCTTCCATTTGCTGAATTGTTCTCTGAAATATCTCCTTCAAATTTGAAACCTGTGCCTTTTTATAATTGTACCTATTTCCCCCTTCAATTTTGGCTGCTGGTTTACTGAATCCTCTAATATCCATCAGAACTGCTTCATGATCACTTATTCCTTCAGTTACTTGATACCTCAAAAGGTTTTCATCGGGCTTAATTAGAAATATATCCAAAATATTTTGTCCCCTAGTGTTTTGCTCAACCACTTGTGTAAATCCTCCTTCCCTTATTAAGATATTTGCAAATCTTTGTTCCCTTGTGTTATTTATCTTATTCCCTTCCCAGTTTACACCTGGTAAATTTAAATCCCCGCCGATGATGATCATTCTATTCTCACCTCTGAAATCTGAGTATGAATTTAATTTCTCCCCAAGAGCCTCATCCTCTTCTGTCATTCTTCCACTGCGGTAAACAGCCAACACTCTGATTTTTTCTTTTTTATTACCCCAGAAATCTACCCCAAGTAACTCATGGTCTTGATCTATGAACGCCAGTGAACTGTGGTAGTTTTTGCTAACTAGTATGAAGACTCCTCCACCAATTGCTCCTCTATCTCTGCGGTACACTCTGTAACCATCAGGAAAAACCTCACTGTCTAGTACTTCTTCTTTTAACCAACTCTCTACCCCAATTATTACTTGTGGTTCGTGCATCTCTATTAAGTTTGCAAATTCGATTACTTTGTTCATTATACTTCTACAGTTTACCATTAACACCCTTACTACTGGCTTTACATTTTCAGAATTTATCTCCTCTTTCCCACTTTTACCGCAGTCAGTTATTGTTTCAGCCATTTCATCTATTTCTTTAATATCTGTGACTTTCCCCATCGCGAATCTGCAATCAGTATCACTTTGATAATCTATTTCTGTCCCTTCACCAGCAGCCCCTAACCTAAAAAAGGCACAGTCCTGACCCCATCATCACTGGAAACGGGCTCCCTCACTGCTTTAGCTAACAACTCAGAAAGTACTCCCTTCCCCCTTCTATTTAGGTGTAGGCCATGCCTAGTGAAACCCCACCTACCAATGGTGTTCACAGGCACAACCCCCAACACAGAACTAATGCCTTTCCCAAGTAGCACTTCCGTTTCCACATTAACCCGCCTCACAGCATAGTTCAATTGTGGCCGGTCATGGCGACTTAGGACCTGCATGAGCTCCACCCTGGTATGCTGTGCCTCCTTCACCACCTTCCTCAGGTCACTCTCTATACTATAACTCGCGTTTCTATCAATACTATTTCCCGCACCTCCCACTATCACTACTCTATCATCCTTAGTGAAACTCCTACAAAGGGAACCTATATCCTCTATTACCTGGCCTAATGTTGCACTAGGTTTGAAAAAACTTGTGACCTGATATCCTGTACCTAACTGATCCTGCAGAAGAGGGCCTACACCTCTCCCATGGCTACTACCTAGCAGCAGAACCCTTTTTTTCCTATTCTTGCCCTGCACGCCCTTATTCCTAAAGGTCTGCTGCATCTTACCTACTCCTACTCCTACATCTACATGAGGCTCTTCTCCTCCTGACTCTGGCAACAGGTCAAACCTATTTTTTCCCACAATTACTGAAGTGTCTGGCTTGTTCATCCTGTTAACCATGATTCTCCTACGACCTGTTACCAGCTCCCACCCATCCTTATCAACTTCCTCCAACCCACTATCTACTTTCTGCCTCTACAGCTTGAGCCTCGACAAGCTCAGCCCCCACAGGCTGTGCCTGTGCAGTCTGAGCCTCCACAGGCTGAACCTCCACAGGCGAGGCCACCACAGACCACGCCTGCAGAGGCTGAGCCTCCACAGGACGAGCCTCAAGAACCCTGATCCTTTCACGCAACTCCCTAATCGTTTTCCCCATCTCCCACATCCTATCATCCCTAAGTCACAGTGAACAAAACCATGGGAGAGCCTTATTTATTTTCCCCGTTTCCTCTTCCCCACATGCCCAGTGAAACCACTTCTTACACCAACTACAACCCATCCCCTTCACAACATACCTACGACAGGCGCCACAGTTTCCAGTCATGATTTTCCCAAATACTTCAACCATCTTCTAAACAAACCTTAAAATTATTTGATAAAGTAGTCTTATAAAGTTTATACTATATTTTTTAACGATTTTTACTAAATATGATAGGCGCTATACTCGACTAACTGTTGAATTGTTATATAAATTTAATTTGATTGAAGTTTTATGAATAACAACTAGGTAATTAAACTACTTAAGAACCAATGAATAAAACTTAAGCTAACAAACTTAAGATGGTAGGTCGATACTATTTAGAGTTAATGTGGATAACAACTATTTTGTTACTTATGAAAGTTTAAAAAAAAGAAAGGTAGGAAATTTTTTTATAAATACATATATATATATTAGATGGCAACTAAACACTATTAAATTTCAGACAGAACAGGTTAATTATTAGAATGTACGTTTTTGTTATCGTAAACTTGATTTCGATATCGATAGTCGAACTTAACAATGATGTAACCTATGTGAGTAACTAATTGCTATATATGAATACTTATGTTTATTATTTATTATTACCAGTTGATTTTATTACTATCCCAGAACTAATTAATTAAGACCGAATGGGACAGCAGAGAAAAGAAGGGCCTTTTAATGTTAAATACAATTTATGGCTTGAATGCCAGTAGTTGACAGATTTCTGTAAAAAATACCTACTTGACTGTTGGCGCTGGAAATTGCTTTTCTCTGTGTCAATGAAATGGACACTAGCTTCTTGGAGACGCTTGAACCACAAACTGCGTTCAGCTGGAGAAGGAGCGAGAAGAGAGAGCACGGTTGCAGTACTCACATCATGGATTCGCAGCAAACGAGGATTTTCCCCACTGTCACTACCAGCTGCCTCCTCCAGGACAACCATCTCATTCAGGAACAATGGCTATAATACATAAAATCAAAAATACACATGCAATGAATAAATTAAAGTGGTAAAGAATTATTACTACAACAATGATGACAGAATAGAACGAGATCATGAAGATCCAGTAGTGATGGAAAAATCCAGAAATGTAGAATGAAACAAAATCAGGACATACTATTTTTCAAATTTGCTACAGTATAAATGTATACAACGGATTTTTTTTTTTAGTTCTTACACAGCAGTTCTAAAATAAATGTTAAGCAAGTATCAGATCTGTAAGGTGTTCCACACTTTTTGCACTTTAAAAATTTACATAAAATATCTTTTGAAGTAGAATACATAATTTTTTGTTGTTGTGTATGGCAATTACAGGAAGTATCCTCTTTATACATATATAAAACATACCAACTATGCATATTCAGAACAACCACTAACTATTCTGTTTTTATTGTAATATAAACGTGTTGTACAGAGTAAATAAAATTTAGGATATGTATTGAAATATGTCACATTAGTATCATAAGGAATTACTAAACAAGTTAAAGTGTTTACAGAAAAATAAATTACTGGAAATAGAAAATTTCTTAAGATGCAGTAAAATACATAGAGCAGTTTGGTATCTCAGTGACTAAGGTGCTTGTTGAAGTCTGGTTCCAGGAAATTTTTAAAACATTTTTAATCATATGAGCTACTCCAGAATGTTCTGTAGTTCGGATTGCACATTAAATTGTCGAGGAAAGGAACTGGCTGGCCTATCTCAGAAATAATGGCTTAGGCTGCTTTCTTCTGGAGGTCCAACTAACTTTAGGATTGTTGACTAAGTCAGTTTAAGAAGAAATAAAAACAAGATCAATATGGAAGGTGTTATGTCAATGATAAGGTTTCTATTGGACAAAAGCTGGTATTTTTTTTTTTTTTTTTGATTTGTTGATGTGGAAAATAAATAAAGACACTGAATTAGGTTTCATCTGAAGGTAGTGTTTTTTTTTGGGGGGGGGGGACCATAATTTATACATTACAAATACTACAAGGATCTTCACATAAAAAAACAATATTGACTTTAAATCCTATGCAATATCCCTTCATATGACAAAATTTCACCTGTGGATATTAATGATATCCTTTAACCACCTCATTCAACAACTACTCCTCGTCTTCTACCTATCCTAACTTTTGCAATCCATGTCTATTGGCCTCGACAATGTGTAATACCAGAATAGATGCAAGACATATCTGAAAAGTCTCTGAAAAGTAAAGGCCATTTGTCAATATATATATGAATTACAAATTAGGATAGGGAAATGAACCACCACTTAATTTGGATGATGGCTGTCTGGCATGAGCACACATGAACACAAACACAAAAGACATTGAAATTTTTGGACCTAAGGCCTTCATCAACAAGTAGAACACTGGAGAGAATGAAAACAGTAGGAGACTACCACACACACATATGAGGGAGTACCCAAAACAAACTGAACGGAAGTTGTAGATGGCAGAGCTTTTATAGTATTAGTTTTTGCCACTTCCTTCCAATCCATAGTCATTGTACTAATTATCATGACAAGAGTAGGCTGTGTTTGGGTGGTGTTGATTTTTTTTGGGACTGCTGTTTCGCTTTTCTTTTTTGTTATGGTTGAGTCTTGTGAACATTGCACAGCCATGAAGTTTTTCTTCCTGCTCGGAAAAACTGACACAGAAACTGTTGACATGTTGAAAATGGCATACAAGAACACTGCTATGGCGAAAGCCCAAGATTTTGAGGGGTTTTCCTGTTTCAAAAGAGATGAAATGTCAATTGATGACCAACCTCATTCTCAAAGGCCTTCAACAGCCTTAACCAAGAAAAATGTCACAAAAATTAATTGAAATCATCCTGAATGATGGATATCATACAATCAAAGAACTGTCTGGAGTGACATGGAGCTCAATTCAGTGTATTTTAGGTGAAGATTTGGGTATGAGAAGGGTAGCTGTCAAATTTGTGCTTCGACTGCTGATTGAACAGCAAATACAAGATAACTTGGAAGCATGCTGTACTTTGAATGAAGAGCTCCAAAATTATCCAAACTTTTATTTCAAATGTCATCCATAACAGCAGATGAAACTTAGTGCTACAGTTATGACCCAGAAATGAAACTTTTGTTGTCATGGTTCATCATCATGCAATTCAAAACTCATTGCAGACAACGCATCCAATTTGCATACAATATAAATATTTCTGGCCCTCAACATGCCCTCCATAACATTCCCTTATAGATCATCTATTGATAAATACCTGTGCACATACAGATACCATGCCATTCAGCTGGCCAAATTTCAATAACTTATTATTTTCTTAAAAGCATGTATGTCCTTCAGCATACAATGAAATTGCCAACATTTGGTTGTTCCATGCACCCTGCCCTACATGCCCTTGCTCACCTTGTCATGCAACAATATACCAATCTGGAAAACCAAAATTTCAGACACCTCATATCCCTTCACAAAAAAACAAATAATTCCAATTATACAACTGATTTTACAGCAATCAGTTAATTCCAGCAGTAGGCATGCCCAGAAACATTTGCATAAGTTATCCAAATTGCTAATGTCCCATCTTGGATTGGGGCAATTTCTTCCCCGCCATCCAATTGTCCACTGACTGAAACTGCAGCCTCCCATGAATTCTTCAAAACTGTCATTGCCCGACTCCTCAATATACCTCAACCTCCCCCTTAAAACCCACACCTCACTCTCTGCACCCAAGCCCTACTCCCAAGCCTAAGCTTTCAGTTGTTAATCAGCCCTCTTATCTACTATCTAAATCCCAACTCTCCATAACCTCCAAGGGACTCATCTCTTCAATTAACCCTATATTTGACCATGCTTTCCTAATCCATGACTCTCTACCATTCTGCTGTACACTCCACTGCTGGTATCACTTTGCCACTCATGGATGTGAACAGGGGCCATCAGAACCACCTGAAGAAATTCCTCTAGAAATTCAAACCATCTTCCACACTTGACCCTCAATCTCTTCCCCAGAATCATCACCTCCTAATTTTAGAGGATTTCCTGTCCACTAGTTTTGCCTTCCCTCACTTCCATGAAATCATTGGTGAACATCAGCAATCTTAGCCCAGATGAAACCCGTGACAGGAAACAACTCTCTACCAATCCAGATTTCTTCATCCTTCCCATTGAAAAAGTCTCTACCACTATGGTCATGAATCGGAGTGACTAAGAGACTGAAGCTCTTTGCCAGTTATCAAACCACCACTTCCTGCCTCCTGCCCGAGGATCCGACACCTTCTGTCAATAAGAAAATAGAGGTATATGTACAATTTAGTGGGCCCCTCCAGGTCTTACTCCATAATCCATTTCACTTCCTACTCCTCAAAATTCACATACGCCTACCCTTTACCTCGTTCCTAAAATCCAATAGCCTGGCAATCCAGCACACCCTATTGTTGAAAGTAACCAATTGAACATATCAATAGCTACAACCTATAGTCTATCAGCTCCACTCACATATTAAGGACACACAACACACCCAGCTTTCTACTATACTCACACCTCTTTGTTCCAACTCTACACTGGTAACAATTGACAATTGTACACAAACATTCCACACTGGCATGGCCTCGGGGACATGGAACATGGGATTAGCATCCTCCCAATGACATGCTTCCTCACCAAATTGGCACTCTTGATTCCCAACAACAATTACTTTTCCTTCGAAAGCAACAGTTATTACCAAACCTATGGCACTGCTATGGGCACTCGCATGGCCCTCTCTTATGTTAACCTGTTCAGGGGCCATTTGGAACAGACATTTCTGGAGAAAGTCCCGCTAAAACCCCATATTTGGCTTAGATTCATAGATGATATCTTTCTGATTTGGACACAAGGTGAAAATGGCCTTCTAAATTTCCTGAACCATCTTAATACCATTAACATGCGGAAATTCAAATGGACCTACTCCCATACCCAGGCCACATTTTGGATGTCGATTTGTCCCTCTCCAATGGTTACCTCAACTCCTCAGTTCACATCAAATCCACCAACCCTCAATAGTATTTCCATTTTGACAGTTGCCATCCAAATGATGCCAAACATTCCCTCTACAGTTGTGGCATTTGGGGTAGTCATATGTGCTCCAACCAACATTCCCTCATGCGTTATTCATACAACATTTCACAAGCATTGATATCTCACAACTAACCTCTGGCTTTGACTAACAATCAGCTTTCAAAGGCAATCAGCCCATCAATCATCCCAAACCTGTAAAAACCAACCACAACCTAGTCTTTGTCACACAATACTTCCCAGGCCTCGAATCCATTAACAGAATCCTTCAGCAGGGTTATGACTTCCTGAACACCTGCCCAGTAATGAGACTTTCCCAAAATCCTAATGGAACTTGTTTCAGCAGGCCTCCTAACCTCAGAAAACTCTCTAGTCAACAAACAAAGCCTTCCTCATCTTAACAGTCAGTCCCACGGCTCTTTGTTACAGAATAGACCCTGCTGCAAGATGTGCAACATACACCACCTGTCACTGGGAAAGCTTTCCGATCACAGGACATGCCACTGCAAAACAACCCATGTAATATACCAGTTAACATGTAACCACTGCCTGGCTTCATATATAGGACTGACCACAAATCCACTTTCGACAAGAATAAATTGCCACTGACAGATGGTATTCACACAGAACCCAAAGCACCCCCATGATATGAATAATTTCAACTCCTGTTTTATGGTCCATGTTATCAGAGTCCTCCCTAATAGGAGGTGGGAACTTGCTTACCAGTACAAACTGGGCACAAGGCAAACACCTGGTGTCAACTTATGATAATACCAGGTCATTATCATTACTATTAGTTATGTTTACTTTTTTACTCTTTTCTAACCTCTCTTTATCTCCATCCCCACTACCTAAATTGAACCACCACTAACCTGAGGTGATGTTTAACATCATAGAGATTTTGGTTTAATTATATATATATATATATTCTTATTTACTTTTAGATTTTATTATAATATTTTGTTCTTCCCAATCACCAGAGATCAGTATTGATATTTATCTATGTCCGGATATTAATTCTGAATTAATGCTCGTCTACCTTTCCTCAATTTGAATCTATCCCCACCATTTTCCTGGCCAACAGTCTTTCTGTTAAGCGGTCTCTGACAACCAAGGTATTTACATATCAAGTCTTCAGCAATCAATTCTTTCCCCACCTTATATTCATAATTAAACTTTTTTTTTTTTTATTAGTGTATCTAACTCTTCTTTGCATTTATCTTCATTCCATGTTTACCAACCCAACTACATATCCTATCCAGATCACCCTGCAACTGTTTACAATCTTCTATCGTTTTGATTCTTTTATACAGCATTATGTCATCTGCAAACAATCTAATTTCAGATAGTAAACAATCAACACAATTATTCATTAGAATAATTAATAGCAATGGTCCCAATGCGCTACCCTGTGGCACACCCATTTTTACTTCACTTCCTTTGATACCGCATTTTCTAACCTAACTTTCTGTTTTCTACCTGTTAAAAATTCTTCTACCCAGGAAATCACTTTCTCATTTTTACACCCACCTCCCATTATGTTCTTTGGTGAGAAAGGGATATATACATACATATATATATATTTCAAAAGATTTTATTGACATCTTTAGTTTACTACTTCACTTTTCCACATAATCAGCAATCACTTCCAAGAACTTTTCATATACTGCACCAGATTCTTTAATTACTCTTCACAGAAGATCTCCACTTGCCATTCGACCAGTTGACAATGGTACTTGTGAATTCCTTGTTGGTTTTAAGCCATTTATCTAGTCACTGTTTCAAGTGCAAGGAAAAGAAAGGTGAGTTTCAGGAACGTGACTGTACAGTGGTTGATCAAAATGTTTCCAAACAAAACTTCAATCCTCTCCTTTGTTTGGGATGTAATGTGGGGACACACATTGTTATGGAGAACCACTCTGGATGAAAGTTTCTGTTGGTTTTGGATTGCAAGTCTCAGTTTGATCAGCATTTCACAGTACAAGTCAACTGTAATTTTTTACCCACATTCCAAGAAATCAACCAAAAGTACGCCTCTTTTATCCTAGAAAACAATAGTCATCCTTTTCAGACTCGAGTAAGGAGATCACCATTTTATTGATTGTTGTTTTGATTTAACTATGCTTGATAATATTGGACATCCCCTGGAACTATTATTTAGAGGGACAGCAGTTGTTGAGGATATGGTAGCCACATGCTAATAGAATCAGAGCAAATCATTAGACCAAGAGCCAAGATATCACTCCTTATTTTAAGCTGGAATCAGATTCTTGTTTTGTCAACTCTCCGACTTATTTTTGCAGACTATAAATTCCAAGATGAAACAGCCGGGGAAGAATAATTATAATTGAATAAATACCATATGTCAACACTCTATGATTTCTTAGGTTAGAATAATTTTTATAATTTTAACAATAATATTCTGTATTTGCAGACACCGCAAATATGTAAAGAATGCTATGAGTTCATTAGAGCTGTAGTCAAATCTATAAAAAGAATATGTATATGAACACACCCACTTTAGCAGAAGTAAGAAATATAAGACATGTGAGAGTGAGGTGACCTCATATATGAGATGTAGAGATTCAAACAGATAATGAAGATGATATTGAAGTCTTTGAGCAAAGTTATGCAGTAGCATAGGTTTCTGAAACCAAACTGAGTACTTCAAGATTAAGTAGATGCTAGAATATAACTTTATTTTTTTTTTTTCTACAGCAGTAGGAAGACCCATATAGATAACCATGTACAAATTTAGCTAAAGTAGAATAATTGAAGGAACAGCCCTACATTTAGTAGCTTATGAATTAGACTAAGGATCAGTAAATAACACTTTACTTAACCTGATACTACACTGTGGACGTATGGGTTTGTGAGAGACTATACTCGTCTCGCGTGGTGCACCCCGTTTGCACTGACGAGGTTCTGGTGATTGAAAGATTCCCGGCATAAGGAGTCACTCACCGCTTGCCAACGATCTCTAAAAGGAGGGTGGAAGAGCGAGCAGCGGTTCAGGGCACCCTCTTGGCCTTGGGGTTGGAAATGGCCCCTAAAGGCGGATGAATCAGAAATGATCAATGGCATGGGGATACAGAAGGCAACGGGAAACCACTGCATTAAAGACCCAAAGGGAATCCCGATGACATGTAATCCTCTCAAATTATATATATCATGATGGCTTCTTCCTGGGTAAAATATTCCTGAGGTAAAATAGTCCCCCAATTGGATATCTGGGTGGGGACTGCTCAGGGAGGAGTCATCAGAATGGATAGAAACATTCTATGAGTGGGAGCGTGGAATGTTAGAAGTCTGAATAGGGCAGGTAGTTTAGAAAACTTAAAAAAGGAGATGGAACAAATTAAGTTAGGTATTGTTGGGAGAGGATGCACAGGATATCTGGTCTGGGGAACACAGGATAATTAGCACACAAGCTGTCAATGGAGTCGCTGGTGTAGGATTTGCAATGAATAAGAGGGTAGGAAAACAGGTAAGCTATTATGAACAATTTAGTGACAGGATTATTTTAATGAGGATAGAAACCACATTAGTACAAGTGTAAATCCCAACATCACAGGAAGATGATGAAGAAATAGAGAAAATATATGCTCAAATTGAAGAATTTATCCAATATGTGAAGGGGGAGGAAAATCTTATAATTATGGGTGATTGGAATGTGATAGTGGGAGAAGGAAAAGAGGGGAATACTGTAGGAAGTTTTGGTCTAGGAAAAAGAAATGAGTGATGAAGCAGGTTGTTAAAATTTTGTGAAAGATGTAAGCTAGTTGTAACAAACACACTGTTTAAGAATCATGCAAGAAGGATATACACCTGGAAACATCCTGGGGATACAAGCAGATATCAGTTAGATTATATTATGGTCAAACAGAGATTCAGGAATCACATTCTTGACTGTACAGCGTGCCCAGGAACAGACATAATTCGACAGAAATGAAGTGCAGGCTGAAATTCAGGAGAATAAGGAAGCAGTATAAGCAGAACAGACTGGAAGTGAATAAACTCAAACAATCTAGCATGAGAGAAAAATTTGTAAAATTGGTAGAAATGGTCTAAGAAGGGAAAGGAGCTCAACCGAGGATGAATGGAATGCATCAAAGAAAGTTGGTAAAGAAAAATTAGACTTTAGGCAACAAGCTGCCCGAAAACCTTGGATGACAGAAGAAATTTTGGAGCTGATGGATCACAGGAGAAGGTAAAAAATGCTCAGGATGAATCAGGAAGAGAGCAAAATAGGCAATTTAGAAACCAAATAAATAGGAAATGCAAAAAAGCAAAAGAAAAATGGCTACATGAAAAGTGTGAAGAAGTAGAAAAGGAAATGGTCATAGGTAAAGTTGATGTTGCATAGAGAAAGATCAAACAGAATTTTGGAGAAATGAAGAAAAGAGGTGTGACAATTAAAACTGCCGATGGGTAACCTCTTTTAAGCTCAGATGATAGAGCTATCCAATGGAAGGAATACATTGAGAAACTGTATGATGGGGACAACTTGGACAATAGTGTAATGGAAAAGGAAGGCGAGGTCGACATTGATGAATCGGTAGATCCTGTTTTGAGGACAAAATTTAATAGAGCTCTGCATGATTGAAACAAATAAGGCATTGATGAGATCCCCGCAGAACGTTTGAAATCCCTAGGAGAAGAAGGACTTGAAAGATTATTCAAGCTGATATCATAAAGTTATGAAACAGGAGAAATTCCAACCAATTTTAATAAAAATATCATTTTCACTTCCGAAGAAAGCACAAGCCAACAAATGAGAGAATTATTGCACCATTAGTCTAACATTACATGCTTCAAAATTACTGATCAGAATAATATACAGACGGATGGAAAGGATAGTAGAAGAGATAGTAGGTGAAGAACAGTTTGGGTTTAGGAAAAATTGCGATACAAGGGAAGCAATTCTGGCTTTAAAATTAATACTTACAGGGCGGATCAAGAAAAACAAAGATACATTTATGGCATTTTTTGATTTAGAAAAAGCTTTTGATAATGTTAGGTGAGACAAGATGTTTAAAATTTTAAAGAAGTCAGGTCTAATGTATCGAGACAGAATAATACTTTATAAACTATATAAGAATCAAGTGGCTGTAGTAAAATGTCAGATATCTGTTAAATTTTGTAACTGCGTAACAAAATTTTATTCACAGAACTGTGAGTTAGATTGAATAGACTATTAGTGCATTTCATTTTCAAAGTTAGTTTTTATGTTTATTCAAGATAGGAAGCAGGTTTTTATAGTTTTCAATATAATATTTTTGGTTGCATCAGTTTTCGGCAAACACCTGGAAGGATATTTTAAAAGTTCATATTCAAATTATTTATTTTCAGCTAAGCTTTTAAAGTTAGGAAATTTTTCATAACAACTAAAGTTAACATTTACTTAAAGATCTAGTGATTTGTAAAATTTCAGAGTGATAGGATTATTTTAGTTGTCAAGGTCAACAAGTTGTATGATGAAACCTTCAGATGTGAGATGAGAAAGTGATCAGTTATCAGAAAGATTCTCATGGGAAGTGCAGCCGCTAGGTTTTCCCATGCTCTGTGAGTAGCAGAACTTTCCTGGTTCACAGCCACAGTGAGCTCGTTAGTCTGCTAGGAACAGTGCGAGCGACAAGATGTAGTCTCAAGTAAGAGCAATCAGTAAGCTTTGAAAACCTTAGACTCGCTAACATGCGGCTTAGATCACTCAATTTTATTATAATGTGGAGTTAAAATAGTATTTCGCCATGTGGGGTCTCGGGATTGTTTAGGTTAACCAACCAAATGAACAATAGGAGCCTGTGATTCACGTTTGTAAGATTTCATCAACTAATGATTTGATACTTTGAATTTTGGGGTGTGGTTTGGCTCGAACGGTTAATCGAACTTGTAAACTTTCCTTTGGTAAATTTGTCTGACTGCCTGTTCAGTTTTTGACTTTGTAAGATTTGAAGAATAGAGTGATTTTAATGGCAATGAACTTGTGAACATTATTTAACTTTCACCTTTCCTTAGCTTTTGGTTAAAATAAGCTATGTGGTGACCTGGTTACTACAGAACTGTAACATTCAAGGCTATGCACGGTCAGAGCTAAGATAAAAGCCGTTATGTACAAATCCCAGTGAACATCTAGTTCTTACAAAAAGTAGAGAATCACAAGAGAAATGCCTCAGTTAAAAAGGGTGAGATAAGGTTGTAGTCTATCCCCTTTAATATTCAACTTGTATGTAGAAGAAGCAATAAAGAAAGTCAATGAAAAATTTCCATGTGGCATAAGTGTTCGGGGAGATAAAATCAGTATGCTACGATTTGCTGATGACATTGTCTTGTTAGCAGAATAGACTGAGGATATTGAGAAGTTACTGAATGGCATGAACAAAATACTGAAGGAAGATTTTGGATTAAATATATATCAAAGCAAGACAAAAGTGATAAAATGAAGCAGAAAAAATACCAATGCTAGTAGACTAAATATAAAAATAGGATTGGATGCAATAGGAGAAGTAAGTGGATTGTGTTACTTGGGAAGCAAAATTACAACCAATGGCTGAAGCAGGAATGATGTTAAAAGCAGAATAGCACTAGCAAAAAGAGTCTTCATGAAAAAGAGAAATCTTTTAGTTTCAAACATTTATCTAGGAATTAGAAAGAACTTTTTAAAACTCTATGTGTGGAGCACAGTACTTTATGGTAGCAATACATGGACTTTAGGAATACCAGAAAGAAAGAAAATTGAAGCATTTGAAATGTGGTACTACAAAAGAATCCTGAAAATTAAGTGGACAGACAAAGTAAGAAATGAACGAGTTTTGGAAATGATGGGTAAGGACAAAGGCGTAGCCAGGATTTTGTTTGGGGGGAAGGGGGGTGGCTTACAAGAGAAAACTGATAAAATGTATGCTGAAAAAAGTTTATTAATGTAATACATATATATTCTATTAATTGAATAATTAATTAATACAGGGCGTTCGCCGGGAAATGCAACCCACTGTTAGCGCTACAAGGAAGAAACTGCTCCCGGCGAGCGAGCGGTCAGCTTCCAGCATTGTTCGACCGTCGGCCGCGGACTATTTCATAATAATTACGCTTCATAAACTTCATAAACTTGTATGTGCTAAGCATTTAAATGTGACGTAATTCATTAGCTTACCTTATAAAAGATGCTGGAAGTGTTGACCCTCTTGTGTAATGCACATTTCACATCTTCTGAACATATTTCGAGACACACGCTGCCCTAACTGACTTAATGATTTTTTGGGTGACTGTTCTAGTCGAAAAGCGATATCATCGATTTTCTCCTCTGTGAGAATACGGTTGACCGACAGTCTCTTTTTGTTAAAAAATGAACCCGTTTCTCTTACTTTTTTAACCAGACGCAGAATTGTTGATTTAGCTGGCAGTAAAGCGCCAGGAAATTCGCGGCGTAATTTACTGTGACACTTTTTAAACGACTTCTTCTTCACATATGTATCGTAGAGAAATATTCTTTGTTGCAAACTGTAACGTACCATAATTTTACTCACACTCAAACACAGTACAGATTAGTAAGAGTATGAAGCCCCAAACCAGCCAAACCGCAAAGAAACGTTTATTCACAACACTGATTAATAAGAGACTGAAGTCACAAACTAGCTACAATGCAAAGAAACCGTTCTTAACAATGTAAGGGTCCCATTATACTGCGTCACTGCACTGTTGGGGCAGCGGGGATGTTAAACAGTACGGTGATTCACGGTGCCATGTGGCGGGAGTTGCTGGCTCCACTGTCCGAGCAAGTTGCCGACGGCAACAGACTGGGAGGGTAGCGTTTTCCGGCGAACGCCCTGTATTATTATATTTTAATTAATTATAATTTAATTAATTAGTATATATAATTATACTAATGATAATTTTCGAGCTACTTCATCTGCAATTTTATCACAATTTTCTTGTAAAAGTTTTCTGTGAACACGAAGCATGCACAGACAGGTCAGTTGGATCTGTAGAATATTTCCATCTTATTTAACTCTTTCATAAGGTCTAGTTCTCTAAGATTTTCTGTTGTCATACCCTTGTCCTTCCATAGTTTATACCATAGTGCGACTTCATAATCAAACAATTTTAACTTGTAGCATTGGTAGAAACAACGTGATTTTTTTTTTAAATCAACCAATGACTTACTTAAACTTTAGCTGGGATGTAGCTAGGGACTGCAATCCAGCAACGTGGGGTCCGGCATCATTTGGCAGTCTGGCAGATCCAGCACTTAATTAAGTGGATCCGCAATCCGTAAAATGGGGTGAAAACATGTTTCAGTCTTCGTCACCGTGTCTCCCTGTCGTCACTTTCCAGTCTGACTTGTTCTTTACCGGTTGTATCGCCCCGTTTAACTGTATCCTTCAAGTTGACATTTGACTCACCGCAACAAATGTGTGTTTGTGTTGTGTTCAGTACTGTAATTTGAGTTATGTCGTCCTATTGCAAAACTAGCTCAAACATCACACACACAAAAAAAAGATACAACTAGAGTTGTTGCTGAGGAGTAAGTAAAAACAATACAAAAAGAAGGTTACAGCTATTGACAGATATTTCAAAATCTAGTGCATAAATGATGTGTTAAAATGTTTTGTTATAAACTGTACTTCATTGTATTTCAGTTATTTCTTTTCAAAAAGTGGATTTCTATTTATTAATTCTGCTAATTCTATAAGATCTATGATAACAAAGTTTTAAAATGACATTATTGTTCAGTTTGAATATTTCAAGAAACAATTGCGAAAATGCATATTTGAACTTAGCTTTTTCATTCTCTGCAGAAAAGAAATATTTTCCATTAGTAGAAGTGTATGAAATAAGCTTGAGAAATATGTATTTGATGCAGAAAGGAAACCTGTCCTGGACCTGTTTCCTTTCTGCAGCAAACAGTTTTGTACAATTAGTGTACCTAACGTTTCCACAGATATTTGTGGTCAAACACAAGGAGGTTTATTTGGTGTAGGCAAAATGGATGCTTCAAGTGATGATGGGAAGTGTTGTTCTCCAGAGAAAAAGAGAAGAAAAGGTGTAAGGAACTCCGATGCTTATACAAGAAATGTAATACGTGTTGCTAAAGTGAAGGGTGAACCTCACGTGAATTGGGCTGGCAAATATGTTCCAGGAAGAAAGAAGTATGTTGAATGCAGGTATGTTTCACTTCATATAAGTCATTGTTGTCAGTAATTGTTAAGTATTTAATAGCTGAGGCCTAATATGTTAGCAAACACTTTCCACATATGTCTACGTGGTTGTCTCGGTTGATGTTAAAGACAAGAAATGCAACAAATCATGGAAACATTCAATAAAATGAGCACAAAGGACGAGCAGGATTTGCATCTACAACGACTGATAGAAATGAGTGACGTGAGCAGTAACCGTTACAACAAAGATACTAACAACAAAAAAAAAATCTGTCTTGGCAAGGTATCATGTGCTTTGTGGATCTCGCCGTGTTCAAGTTTGTAAAACTGCATTTCAGCAACTTTATGGCATAACACCTAAGAGGGTTTATCGTTTGTTGAACCTTCTAAAACAAGGAAAATCGCCCAGAGATTTAAGTGGAAAGTCAGTGAGTGCAAATGCTATTTCTGGATACGTGTGTCGTCAAATTCACGATCATATATCGTCCCTTCCCACAGAATCATCACATTGCACGGGAAAGAAATAAAATTTTTAGACGCTAGATTATCTGTGAACGAAATGTACGAAATATTTATGGTACTGTATCCAGATTCTAAGGTAAAGTATCAGTTTTACTGGAATTATTTTAAACAGTACTTTTCTCTATGGTTTGGCAGACCACAAAAGGATACCTGCAGTACTTGTGAAGAACTTACGTGCAAGCTCAAGAGTACTTTTCTCTGTGACAGTGCCAAAAGAGTTGCTGCTGCCGAATTGTTGATTCACAAGCGCAGAAGTCAGAAGTTCTGTTGTGCATTACAAGAAGTAACTGCAAGATGTAAACATGAGGAAAATGTACTTGGTCTGTGTTTCAATTACATGGCAGCATTTTCATTGCCACATATTCCGGTGCAAGAGATATATTATTACAGGCAGTTAAGTGTGAATACGTTTGGCATACATAACTTGCGAACGCACAATATGAAACATTGTGTGTATCATGAAGGGATAGCAAAAATATCTCCAAATGAATCATGTAGTTTTCTGAAAGACTACATCGACAACGAGGTAAACACATGCATATCAGAACTTCACTTGTTCAATGATAATTGTTCTGGACAGAACAAAAACAATACCTTAGTGAGATTCCTGATGGGCATAAGTGAAACAGGCCGCATTAGGGTAATAAAACACTACTTTCCACAGAGGAGTCACTCATTTCTTCCCTCATTAAGAGACAACTTCGCAAGGCAGATAGAATCTACACCGTTCAGCAGTACTGTGAGCTCATACAAAAATCGTCTATCAAGAACAGCAAGTTCAAAGTTTCACAAGTTAATCAAGACAGCATTGTGGACTGGAAAGCATGGTAGCCATGTTTGTTTAGGATGACTTGTCACTCAGATAGTTCAATGGGAAATGATGTTCCAAGGCTGAACAAGGAATCTTTTGGCATTTCAAAGTACTTTTATTTCGAATACTGTTGCACCAAACCAGGGTACATGATGACTAGAGATATAATTGGTGGCCTAATAGGTCACAGTTTCAATCTTAGGAATACTGCATGCCGAGAAATTGAACTGCCGACAGAGAAAGCCTATACATGAAAACTTCCCCTCCTGAAGCAGAAGAGAGAAGATCTAAAGAAATGCGAACAGTATATTCCAGATACATACGAAATTTTCTGGAAAGAGCTATTTGATTGGCCAACAGACTAGTGTTTAGTGTTACATTGTACATCAGGATGTAGTATGAGTGTCCTAAAAGAGCATACGTCCTCAATAAATAACATTAAAACCTTAATCTTTGCTTTTATTGCTTCCCAAGCAATTAAAATTAAATGTAATTATATTGTTAAGTGCAGAAAGGGAACATGTCCCAAAACTTCTATTCATTATTTTGTGTATGTGAATTAAGATGGATGTTTGAAAATCCATGTAAAAACAGTCAAATAATATGCTTCTCATCGCCAATCACCACAAAATGTGATATGGAGTACTGCAAATATGTAATATAGTTTTTTGTCATTTCCCTAAAATTTGTGAAACTGGACATGTTCCCTTTCTGCAATTAGCAATTCAACGAATACAGATAATTATAGTTATTAAATAAAAGTCGTACTTTTTGTATGTACTGTATGTAACACTATATTAAAAGCCATCGTTAGCCTTACAGAAAATACAAATTACTTACTTTTAAGAACAGATTATTAGCGCGCTCTCTGGTTATATCACAGTATAAACGATCGGATGCGTTGTGTGCGGGTCGAGCCAGCCTGCAATCTATCGGTATTTAATCGCACTTAAGATGGAATGTCTTTGTTCGAGTTGGCTCGCGTGGCACAGCGACAGTTTGTTGCCATGGATAACAAAAATGGCCGCCTTTTAATACAATTGTACGGTGCCAAATTTTTTTGTGTAATAGCAAATGTGCAGCCTAATCAGACTCAGATGGTATCACCTCCATCAATACCACAACCGTCACTTGAAACTCTAATCAACGAATCTATAGAATGACAGAATCAACATACCAGGTGTGTAAATATGAAACCGGAATTTGCCGATAGATGGCTGTAGCGATCAAAGCAGTTACCGCCCGATTGCGCCATTGTCACCAGTTTCTTTTGTCGACAGCCGGCTGTGATTTTCCACTCCCGACAATACAAGTTTCATACTATAGTGCGGTTTTTAACACTGTTGAAGATGTCGACTTTTGTGCCCACAAACTACGATTTGCGGACATCGTTGATTTTCTGTTTTCATTTAAAGAAAACTGCTGCAGAATCGCATCGAACGCTTGTCGCAGCTTACGGCAAGCGTGCTCTCGGGAAAACACAGTGTTTCGAGTGGTTTAAAAAATTCAGAAGTGGAGATTTTGACATCAGCAATGAAGACCTCCGAAGAAGTTTGAAGACAGTGAGTTGCAAGCATTGTTGGATGAGGATGATGCTCAAACGCAACAACAACTTGCAGATCAATTGAATGTGACACGGGAAGCTGTTTCCATACATTTAAAAGCGATGGGAAAAATCCAGAAGATGGGAAAATGGCTTCCACATGAACTGACTGACAGACAGCAAGAAAACCGAAAAACCACTTGTGAAATGCTGCTCGCCAGATATAAAAGAAAATCATTTCTCCATAGAATTGTGACTGGTGATGAAAAGTGGATATATTTCGAGAACCCTAAGTGGAAAAAATCATGGGTATCTCCAGGTGAACCGTCAATGTCAGTTTCAAGGCCAAATCGCTATGGAAAGAAGACAATGCTCTGTGTTTGGTGGGATCAAAGTGGTGTGATCTACTACAAGCTTCTAAAACCTGGTGAAACTGTTAATAGTGAACGTTATCAACAGCAAATACTCAGTTTGAACCAAGCATTGTGGGAAAAACGACAAGAATACCAGAAAAGACAACACAAAGTGATCTTGCTTCACGACAACGCACCATCACACATATCAAAACCAGTCAAGGAAATGATCGAGTCGCTTAGTTGGGAGATACTGACGCACGCGGCTTACTCGCCTGACCTTGCGCCGTCGGATTACTATCTCTTCACATCGATGGGACACGCACTAGCCGAGCAGCGCTTAAGTTCTTACGAAAATGTGCGGAAATGGCTTGATGACTGGTTTGCATCAAATGAGAAATTTTTTTTTTGGCGTGGCATTCATAAATTACCGGAGAGATGGGAAAAATGTATATCTTGCAGTGGACAATATTTTGAATAAGGTATGTCGAACCATTTTTATGCAATGAACGTGTGTTTTTGATCAAAAAATTCCAGTTTCATATTTACACACCTGGTAATACCTTTTACCTAAGTAAGGAGTAAATTCTCATTAAGAATGGCAACAGAAAATTGAATAGAAATAAAAAAAATTAGTATTAAATGGGTGCTATTGCCTTATCTTTGACCATTCTTTCAGAGCTTCACATAGTGCGTCAGAAACATCTGAAACTGATCAAATAAATGATTGTTTTGAAACTCGAAAAAGGTAATGCAGGCTAGTACACGAGTCTCCAATTACTAGAAATCTTGAAGTCACAGCGTTTATCAGTAACTGAAATGCCTCCCGAAATTGAGTGCACTGGCTCAATTAATTATTTTAGAAACTCTACGATTGTCAATCTTGTAAAATTTATTTATTGTATCCTCAATGGCTTCATATCTAATGTCTTCTATGAGATGAGTTTCTCGCCATATTGTATTCAATTAAAATACAATTTCCACATCAACCAAATCATTTTTCGTTTAGGTTTCTAGTATACAGTGTGTCGGATCACAGTGAAAGTTGCGGCTATTCACGCACGTGAAATGTCCACGGTGGCTTCACAAAAAGACAGTGATTGGATAGTTTGCTGCGCAAGCTGCGCTCATCAACAGAAATGGTTCGCGCGGCAAATAACCGGTTTGGTGCGCTCGAACATGGCTCACACAGCAGCCGCTCATACTCGATACACAGCTTAGGGACCATCCATAAACCACGTAGTTCCATTTTGCCCTCCTGTGAGCCCCCTCCCCCGCACATAGCCCAACGTGGCTTTTGTCTCTCCCCCCCCCCCCCACATAGCTTTTTCTCATAATGATTCCTGAAGTCATTTTTGTACTTTTTTCTCTTGTCAGGCTATCATAAATTACAAGTGGGGATAATAAAATGACGGTAATAATTATTCACATGCTTCTGTATGTTCTTTATCTTAGTATGAAAGAAAAGCTATGTGGCCTGGCTCAGAAATACCCTCCCTCCCCCTTTTAAGTAGCCCAGCCAACCCCTTCCCCTCTAGACCGAGCCACGTAGTTTATGCACAATCCCTCAAGGCCGGTTCACACTGCGCGGTTTTCACCGCAGTGGAAACTTAACCATCGCCGCCTACAGAATTTGAGGTGTTTACCTATTCGGCGGTAGAACTGTTGCTGCTATTACAGTGGTAAAATTTTCGCTGCTATGAAGAGCTGGTAAAATATGATGTGGTCGGACATCAGTACCTTTCTTTTGATGACCCGAGTTTCATTTTGTGAAATTAGAAGTTAATTTAATTAATATGGTGTTTATTACTTCGCAGTTAAGTTTTAAAATTGTTATTTTGAAGGTTCCATAGCCATAGAATAGGAAAAGAAAAAGCCAAAGAAAAGTAGAATATTTGAGGAACAACGACACCAAGTTTTTCAATTATTTTGGGATGTTTATTTTGACAGTTGCTTGCAAAACTTAAGTACGGCATTCAAAGGAGGAATACCCAGTTGATGAATTGTATTTAACATGTGGAAATGCTGGCAATCTCCTTGAAGTAAGCAGATTTCTCATGGGCCTACTATAAATAAACATTTAATTTAATATAATTCCAATCCGCTATATTTATTTTATGTTAATTAGGGTGAAAACTTCTTGAGGTGAATATGAATAGATGTACAAGAAAAGTTTGAAAAATACACTATGTCATATAATGGCTAAGACTTACATTTATTTGTAACTAATACATATACTTCACTGTGTAATCAACTATAAGTGTTGAGTTTATATTGCTTTTATACTTACAAGCACAATCGACTAGTTAAACTTTTGAGATTAGATTGTAATCTGTTAAGTGTTTTAATAACTATTACTTTACAAATAAAAATCGAAAGTAAATGGCGAAGATGATGCCGAAGTTACTGAACACCTTCTCTCACTGTATTCGTCACTGCTGTGTTAGAAGATAAGAAGATGAAGAAGAAGAAGAAGAAAAGAGGAAAAAATGTCGATCCACAGAATTTCAAATGTTGAAAGTTTTCCTTGGCAAATGTCTACGATGTAAGGACACAGTTATATAGTATGAAACATCAAAATCTTTCTATAAAATGTGATTAAACATTTTTCAACTTCTATTTGAAGCTCTAAAAATTTATGTAAATACGTGATCAAAAGTTTACAATCCAAAGGCATTTTTCCTCATTTTACATTTCGTCAAAATTATTCCTAATTTCAAGGCGCACTTCTTTCCAAGCGTTCCTGGTAGCGTTCCGATCTTTAAGAGAATCTATAGTTTTGTCTCTTAAAACTGCTAACGAAATGAGAAGATCAGTATCCATCATCATTTAACTTACATTACGATTTTTAAATTAAAAAAATGTTAACTTTAACAGACTGAAAGCACACAAGCAGTTAAAAAATTGCCGAGTGTGCAAGCGCCTATTTGACCACATGGGCCACTGTCTGGATTGGGGCAATCAAATTACTGTCGAATGTAGTGGCAGCGCACGGCTGCATACCTGCCGTCGACGGCAGCTCTGCTGTGGGTGTAAGCCCAGTGTGTAAGCTCCCATTTGATCCCTCACACCACTACTGGAACAACGGCGATCGAAAACTTTCCGCCGCGGCTGAAACCGCCCAGTGTGTAACCGATCTAAGAGTCATCAGCAGCGCCATATGTGGCCTGTTGTGCTGCCCCGCCCTCGCTAAAGTCTCTTTTCCCGCAAATAGCCATAGAAAGCAGGTTTAAATCGAACGAACCAAATTAATTTTTGATAGTTACTTAACATTGTTTACTCTTCGGTTCGGCAGAACTCTGATTGAACGCAAACCCGCGTCCAGCTAGGGGGGGGGGCAGCTGCTCCCCCCCTGCCCATACCTGGCTACGCCCTTGGGTAAGGAAAGAGGTTTGTGGAGGAAGCTCACAGAAAAAAAGAGACAGGCGGACTCTCTTTTGTGTAAAATGTGTCAACTTGCTTGGTCAACTGCATGACAATGAATATATGCATCCATCTCTCATGCTCAGTTCTAATTTAGCAGATTACAGCAAATCATATTTATTGTCGATGGATAACTGCCAAAATATTTCCATAAAAAGGATTTTATTTTATAAGTGTATGGGGGACCAGCATAAGCATATGTGTATTTCTTAGCTCAGTTCAGCTACAACTGACTGTCATCCAAGGCAGGTTCAGCAAAAAGTAACAATAAAAGAATGAAGTATTTCTGGGCATTGTATCTAACTAAAAATTTATCACTTACCAACAGCAGTCACTTAACAATTGTTACAGAGAAACTGATCACCAAAAACATAATGTTTGATTAATAGAATCACTAGGCTATTTCATAGGGGAAGTTTTATTCCGCAAGTAGTAATGTTTACTCCTTGTCTTAGTGTCAAATAACTCCAGCAAAGCACAATTGTTACCATATGTCTCAGTTACATTATAAAATTGTTAGACTGTTAATAAAATATCTGCTTGAATGTTCAGTTCTCAAAACCATCAAATCTTTTTGTAGCCAGAAAATCATGAAAATATACTTACTCGATGTCCAAATGATTCTTTAAGTAATAAATAGAGCCTAAATACACTTTATGTTTTTGGTTTGAAAATCGATACTCTAAATTTTATGAGAATAAGATGGAGATAGCATGAGGGAGAGTGAAATGGAAGAAACGATAAAACAAAGGAAAATCTCAGCTTTGCTGTCTACACATTTATAAATAATAAATCATGCATTCACAATTAATTTTTGAAGTAATCTTGAAATCTCTCTCCCCCACAGTAGTAATCACTTTACAGAGAAGTAAATTGTGTAATAACTACTATAGCAAATGCAACTTTTAACAAATTTCCTATTGGGGGGAAATTTCTTTTCAATTAACTTTCAAAAGAAGGGCTTGTGCATAAGCCTGTCTAAAGCTATGGATCTTAATGGATGCTAAGTAAATAATTATGTATGAAATGAATTATTGCTGTCCAGAAAGCTGCCCAAAAAAACTAAGAGCATCTATTTTTAATAATATAAAATCTCAGAAATACAAGTAAATACATAATAAAAGTAAAGTTTTCTTATATAATAAATAAAAAATATCAAACCATGAAGTCTGTGGCTGTCATATTACCTTCCTGTAAATTTTGAATGATACACTGGCATGCCTCTCAAATAAAAATGAAATATTTGCTCCAAGAGACTTATGAGGTTGTGCAAGAAGCAAAAAGTCATTTAGCAAGAATGCAACTAACTCTTTTCCACTTTTGGCCTGGAAAAGAAAAACTTCAATCAGCATTTTATGATTCTTACATTGAAAAAGAATATGAATCATATTTGTACATACCTTGTGAAGAACACCATGATGAAGAAACTTTCTTGGTCCTAAGGCGTTTGTAAGGGAATTGAATACTAAGTGTTCTTCTAATCCATCACACTGTACATGTTCTTGGAGCCATTCTAATCGATCAGAATTTTCTTTTTCTCTCACACCCTCATTAACCTGAAACATAATTTTATGTCTAGTAGAGAAAACTGATGTCTGAAAATCAGTATTTTTGATTACAGTAATTCCTATTTATGCAGTTTGAAGTTATGATGGATAGTAAAACAGATTACCTATCCCCAATCCAACCAGATTCACCTCCCTTCCCCCAAAACTATTCCCTTCTCCAATATCAAGCGTTCTTCAGTTTATCCCCTTCTTGCTTTCCACTCTAATAGTCTGAATCACACTGAAATCCAGACAATTAAAGATGTTTCAAGAAATAAATTCTCCCAGCTAATAAGAGCCTAACCATAGTATAGGAGTGATTTCAATGATGAAGCCCTTAGCCAGCTCTCAAATACCTCTACAAACCAACCTCATATGACTGATCCCACTACCTTGATCTACCTAGAAATATGTTCTTTCCTTAGCCTCTCCCCTACCTGCAGATTCCTTCCTTGTCACCACAGACAACACCTATTTCTATACCAACATTTCCCATTGCCAGGACTGTAGTGCCCTCAAACCCTACCTTGAAGAGTGCTCTCTCCACTCTCTCCTTAGAACTACTTTCCTCATTTCACTGCCTGACTTAATTTTAAGCAATTTTTTTAAACTTTCAATCCCACATCTACCATCAGGAAGGTACTGCTATGAGCACTTTCCTATGTCAACGTTTAGTGGGGATTTTGAAGAATTTGCTCTTCAAAATATTAGCTACAACTTATGATTTGGTTCATATATTAGATGGCATTTTTATGATCTGGGCACAATATGAAAACCTCCTCTTTGGCTTCCAAGCTTCCTGAACAACATACACACATTATAAATCACGTGGCCCCATAACCTCCCTTGACATATACAACACCGTGCATAATGGCCACTACCTTTGTATGCACCAAAACCACAAACAATACAACTACACTTACACTATGATAGCTGCCACCCATATCACACAAAACACACCCAGCCCCATGGCTTGCCATCTAAGGAGTACACATCTCTTCCAATCTAAAATCCTTTACCCTTTACTTCAACAAACTGACACACACACTGATATCCCATAACCATTCCACAGAACTGAGCCATAAAGAGCAAAAATCTCTAGAGTACAGTGAAAAACAATCCCAAAACCAACTACAATTCCATCTTTCTTATACAATACATCCCTTCTTTGTGGCTATGCCTTTCTCAGATCTTTTTCTGAAATATCTCATGTGCTCCCAAATCTCCTTCCTATGACACCATATCACTTACAGCACATCACCTAACTTAAAAAATATAGTTGTGTACTAATAGCAACTCTCTAATGCTCCTAAACCATCCAACGGCTAATTTCCTTGCCTTGCCTTGCAAAATAAGCAATATGCACCCATCCATCACAATCAATTGTAACCCTACAACTAGCAAATATGCCACATTGAAGGTCATTCCACCTGTACCAAGACCGACCTCAAAAATCAGTTCACATGCCTCCATCCATTATAACAAATGGTTACAGACAAACAGTTTAATCCCAAAATCTAGGCTACCCTGTTGTTGCCATTGCCAGATCTCACAACTTTTGTGAACTAAATAACCATTACATACGCAAAGCCATAATAGTACTCCCTGAAATCACGTACCCATTTCAATTCTGGGAGTGAAAATTGACCTACCAATAAATTTTTGATATCACATACCTCTCTCCTCAATCTCAGATATCACTTACATTCCCTACCATAGTATACCAACTACTTTCAATATAATTAACACATTTAAATTTTATTTTAAAATTTTGTTTTGTTTTATAATTTATTTATTTTTTACATTTTTAATAATCTTTTACTACTTTTACTTATCCCTTTTGTGTTTTGTTTTAATTAATTTCTTTCCCCAGGTTAACATTTCCAGTTTCTGCATCTCTCGTTCCGTTTCCAAACTATAACTGACTATAAATTAGAAAAGTTCACAGATGTAGCATTTTTAAGAAATAACCAATGTGAAATAGTAGTCAAAATACATGTACATGTTACATGTAAACTTTCATTAAAAGTAGGAATTAAAATGATAGATTATTAATTTAATTGCAATGGAGCCTAACACTCTGGTGGCAATTCCCCTAGTCATCCATTTACCCCCCCCCCTTTTTTACATATTTTTTTTAAAAACTTTCTTTTACAACTGCTATATTAAATTTCTCACCCATTTAATATTATGATTTACAAATTTTAATTCTAAATTCCTTAAGCGTTTTTGAAAAATTATTCATCAATACACTTGGTAATTTGTTCCAATACCTGACACCCTTACCAACAAAAGAAAATTTTCCCACTCCCTCATGCATGAAATTGAGCACGTTTCCCCTTCCATGCACTTTTCCTAATTCTTTGACCAACATCCCTCCAAGCTCCATCACCAACATATGCCCTGTTCATTCCCAGCAATCTCTTCACCCTCCTCCTTTTCTCCAATGAGTCCCTTATCATATCAGTTAATGACTGGATCCTGCGATAATTTGCATAAACAAATCTAACTGCTCTTCTTTGCACACCTTCCAACTCCTGTACTACTACACCATATTCAACCAATGGTCTGATCAAAGTTTTGTAACCCAACTGTCTAACTTCTTTGGTACATCCTTTCATCACCCTCTTCAGTAAATGAAGGATTTTGTAACCTTTTCCTTCCACCTGCCCAATGTGCTTTGCCCAATTGAGTTTGTTATCAAACATTATGCCCAGATGTTTACACTTCAAGCTTTCAACAAGCAATTCTGACCGCACCCTATAATTGTAATTAACCTTTTGTTTTTTATCTGTGTACCTAATAAGCTAATTTTTCTTAGCATTTATCTTCATTCCATGCTAGCCAACCCATTTAGATATTCTATCCAGGTTAAGCTACTGCTGTTCACAGTCTTCACCTGTTTTGAACCTATTGTATACAATTATATACCAAAATATCTAGACTCTGACCGTAACCCATGAACACAGCCATTCATTAGAATTATGAACAGCACTGGTCCAAATACACTACCCTGAGGCACTACTATAATTACTTCCACCTCTTTTGACAGTATATTTCCAACTCTAACACTTTGCTTTTTGGCTTTAAAGAATTCCTCTATCCATCTGGGATTCACATGAATATCTTTGCCTAAAGCCATGTTGTCGATCTGAAAACCAGTTTCTTTCCTCACAGACATTTATGATATAGCTGCATATCAATCTCCCCATTATTTTGCCTATCACTGATGTCAAACTAATTTGCCTGTAATTTTCAACCCTATTTGTGTCCCTTCCTTTATGAACCGGTACTACTATCGCTCTTTTCCAATCCTCTGGTAAGCAGCAAGACTCCAAACTTATTTTAAATAAAATTTCAAAGGTAAGCATGGGTCCAAAAACCACATACCTCCATTTTGGCCTCCCCCCTTCCATGTAGCCTGATGTAGGTTTGGCTCTACCCCCTCCCCCACCTCCTTCCACCACATACCACATAGCTTTTTTCCGCTATTGATTCCAGAAGACATATTGTACCATTTTCTCTTGTCAGACTATCGTAAATTACATACAGGGAAAATCATATGGCAGAAATAAATATTTACATGCTGTTGTACGTTCTTTATCTCATTTTAAGGGTGACAAACCATATGAACAAAAAGCTACATGGCTTGGCTTGGCACAGCTTTCCAGCCAACCCCTCCACCCCCTAGACTGAGCCACATAGTTTATAGACACTCCCTAAGGCACAATATCGTATCCCACAATCTTTAATAAGTTTGCAGTAACATTATCTACACCAGCCCCTTTATGTTTTTTCGGCTTTCTGAGTTCCTGAGAATTTATTTCAAATTTTATGGTTTCCTCATTTACACTTTTAGGGAGACTCTCCTTCGATTCATTCCCTCCCATTACAGGATGATTGTCCCTAGTTGTATCACTAAACCAATCACTCAATATCTCTGCAATTTTGAAATCCTCAGTGACTTCAACTCCATTCTTATTTATAATAGTCTGAATACATTCCCTTCCCCTCAGTTTTCTAATATAGCCATAGAAGTTTCTAGATGCATCGTTTACTGGTCTCCCTGCACCAATAATATTCTTCATAAACCCATCCTTTGCTTCACTCTACTCTTATTAATTGCTTGTTTAGTTGTTTTAAATATTCCGTACTGCCATTCTGTCTCTTAACTCTATTGTGTTCCTGTCTGTAGTATGTAGGTTCTGTATGTATCTTTATTTTCTGTTTTGGAATAAACATTTCCTCACCCTTTTTTTAATTATCTCCTTAAATTCTTCCATTTTGCCCCCACTGTAGTTGTGCAATCCTTTCATTTGCTGAACCATTCCCTGAAATATCTCTTAAATTCTAAAGTCTGCACCTTTTTGTAATTATACATCCCCCCCCCCTTACTATTGTTGCCACTGGTTAAAAGAATCCCCTAATATCCATCAGTACTACACAGTGATCACTTATTCCTTCAGTTACTTGACACCCTACAAGATTTTCATCTGCTTTTATTAGAAATATATCCAACATGTTTGCTCCCCTCGTATTTTGCTCTACCACTTGTGTAAAACCTCCTTCCCTTATTTAGGTATTTGCAAATCTCTGTTCCCTTATGTTATTTATCTTATTTCCCATACAGTTGACACCTGGTAAATTTAAATCCCCTCCAATAATAACCATTCTATGCTCACCTTTTAACAGTGAATGTGAATTTAGTGTATCTCCAAGAATCACCAAGACTTCTCTACAATCTATTTTTTCCATTACTTGGGTACAAAGCCAGCTGCAAATGGTCACCTTGAGACAGAAATTAGTGACATTCTTCACTAAAATATAATGAAAATCAATTACGTTAACATTTTAATAACATTCAAAAACATACTGATTGCTACAACTTGAGGAATTATTTGTGCATTTATTTATTTATTTCTTATGGCATAAGAAATACAAGAATAGTAACTACAATAAATATAACTATTCACACATACAGATTTCCAACAATTGCAGTCATTCAATTGCTTCCGTGGTTGCTTCATGAATATGAGGGCATTCCATGGCGATGTGGTGAATGGTTTGCTCGTAGTTACCACAGTCACAAGAAGGATTCTCTATCATTCCCTACTTGTACATCCAGTAGTTGCATCTACCGTGGCCTGTTCTCAATCGGTTCAGTGCCGTCCAGGTTTTCCTAGGAAGGTTGAATCCATGAGGCTGTCGTGTAGGGTCTTGGATTAGTGCATGTTTGTCGGGGTTGGAATTTTTCCAATCAGTGCACCATGCTTCACCTATGTTAAAATTATTTTGGACCAGCTCTTGACCAAACTTCCATGTTGAATATCTAGATTTTAGTCTATTTGTAGCTTTGTGTGTGCAGTCCTGATGAACTGGAAGGTGTGGATATCTTAAGTATTTCTGACATTTTTTTTAAAGCCACTTGTCTTCGGACACTTGGTGGGGCGATGTTAGAGAGTAGTGGCAGCCAGTCTGTAGTTGTAGATTTAACAGTTCCAACTATTGTTCTCATTGTGTCATTTAGTTGAATGTCGATCTTTTTGGTACGAGTGCTACTTAGCCATACTGGACTGCAGTAGTCAGCAGCTGAGTGCCAAGAGCAAGAGCTGATGTTCTGAGAGCTGTGTCATGTGCTCTCCAACCCATTCCTGAAAGATTGTGAAGGATGTTATTTCGAATTTTTTACTTTTGCCGCTGTTTTATGGATATGCCCCTTATATGACTGGTCAAGAAACACACCTAAATATTTTGGATGAGGATTGTACTTAAGTAATTGGTCTCTGAATTTTATTTGAGATCTTTTGTGGGCTTTTCTATTGCTTAGGTGAAAAGAGCTGACCTCTTATTTATATTCAAAAGTAGACTAGCACCTCCTTGTGGTGCACCCTGGGCAACGTGGGCAAAGCCGTGGCTGAATAGTCTACATCCCAATAGGCTGCTGGACCTAGAGCTTTAGCTGGAGGATATCCCAGCAATTAGAGGATACGGAACAATGTTATTTGTGCGTAATAAGTCATTAAAGAATGTCATTAGAAGATATACAAACCTGTTTGCAGAATTCTTCAGCTTTTGCAAGTGCTTCCTGTAGATTTTGATGGTCAGCATGATCTTCTGGAGTGTGTTCTAAAATCTGGAAATTTGAAGAGATTTGTCAAAAATCAATTAAAATCCATTCAAAGAAACAGATTTTATAAAAAATCCATGATAGTGAAATTTATCTTTGATTTTGCTAGAGTTTAATGTGCTACTAAAAGTTGAGGCCGTGCAAGACAATCTAAACTAAAAAGAAAAATTGTGGTCATTTTCCTGAGAAAGACGCAAGCTTTTACAATAGTTTGTTTTGTATTATTATGTTCTTGAAAGACAAATTCTGAGGGAAAAAAGTGATACAATTCTGGCAAATAATTACAAAAATCTGCTTAATAACTGCAAGCAGTACAACCAGAATGTGTGTGGTGACTGAATTTGAATTATCGTATCTTCCAAAGTTTAATTAGGTGGTACCATATTGCGATCAGTTAAGCTGCTGGGTGATACACTAGAAATGATTAGAGAATTAAGAATAATTATAGCTTGAGAAACACATGAAAAACCATCAGAAGACACTAATATTATATTAAGTGCTATCCTCTTGGCTAAAGAACAGATTACACATTTTTACCTTGATGCATTTGATAGAAATGATGGCTAAAAAAATTGAAATTAGAATAGAGAAAGGAATCACTGTTTAAAACAGATGATGACAGGATGGAGGTAGTATACAAAAACACGAGTAAACACAAAAAATTGAAAATTTTATGTGTAAATCATTTTTAAGCAGAAGAACATGAATTTCATTGGTTGGAAGCCTTGGGGGAAATAAAACCAGTATTTGAGAGGGTACATGGGAGGTGAGTAAAAGTCAGAACAACAGAGGAAAAGAAAGAGGATGGATTTAAGTATATAAGAGCATATATCGAAAATAAGTTATGAAATATTTAAATTAAGATGAGGTAATAGAAGAGGCTTGTTAAATACCACAACTCGTCCACTACAGTGGGAAATCACTGATGATGGAGGGTGGAACCAACAAAAGGGGGGAAAAACTGTGTGTGCAGAACTACTAGAAAACAAAGTATATATATCTGGGTTTAGAATTTAAAAGGATATATCCAAACTTAGTAAAACTAATAATATTTATTTTTTAAGTGAAGCATTTTTTAAGCACTTTTAGTTTAATTTGAATATACCTAGTAGGACTGTAAGAACAATAAATCCATCTCATCACAATAGTTCATCAATGTATCATATGATGGTTCACAGTTTGCTGCTATGCTATCATCTGTTCATATAATAGGTCTGTTTAAATATGTTTTATCATGGAGTGATCCAATGTACAATACAATACATTCATTTTCCGTAGATCTCAAAATAGGAGACTGGCTCTGTTGGATGTGGACATATGTCAATTTACAGGTAAACAACCAGAAGATGTATACAGCGTATATGGTACCTTAATTACGTCAACTACATTTACACAAACTAGTGGCAACTATTTTGTAGATATTTTAGAAATCAATTCGACAGAGTAGAAGGAGTTGTTAATTAAACATTCTTTTAATTTTTTCCTGAATTTAATATCTTCATCCGTTAGACATTTAAGGTGTGTTGGGAGCTTATTGAAGATATAATATTCCTGAATATTGGATCCCTTTTTGAACAAACGACAACAACCTGTAATCCTTGTGAAGATCATTCTTTCTTCTAGTGCCATAATTGTGTATTTCACTATTTGCTTCAAATAGAGTATAATTTTTGACAGCAAAGAACATTAATGTGTATATATACTCGGCCATCAATGTTAAAATCCTAAACATCTTGAACAGCTCTATGAATGAAGTTCTGCTGCTAATCCCACACGTTATTCTTATTTCTTGCTTTTGGGCTCTGAACACTTTGTCTCCATGAGAAGGAGTGTCCTGGAATATTATTTCATAAGACTTTAAGGAGTAAAACTAAGTAAAATAAACTAGCTGTCTCATACATAGATCACCTACAACTGATATTGTACGAATTACAAATGTGGCTGCGTCCAATTGCTTCAATAAGTAAGAGACCCGTACCTTCCAATTTATCTTATCTTCCTTTTTATAGAATGATTTAATAATAGCACACTTAAGCATTTCTGGAAAAGTAACCTCAAGTAAAGATGCATAAGTTATTATATAACTTAATTCTGTGGAGCACAGTTTAATTAACCTGCTGGAAATCCAAAGTATTTGCTTTTATGGGACATGACAACTTTTCTTATTTCTTCTGGAGTAGCTATATTTATAGACATAGTGTCAAATTATTCTTGGAAGCCTGTATTGATGAAATCCATACTGTGTGTCACTGAGCTATTGGCAATCAATTATCAGCAACAGATAAAAAATGTATATTTAAATATATCAGCAATTGAAAAATTAGATTCTACTGAATTTTCTTTTATATAAATGTCATTATTGGACTGATTATTTTCCACTACTTCATTTTTTTTTTATAATGTCCCATATTGTATTTATTTTTGGAGTCATGAATTTTATGGTTGCAGTACAACATTTTTGAACTTTAATAAGCTTTTTAAATATTTTGCAGTTCCATTTGTAATGTACGTTAATTAATATTAGCATTGTGACTGTTCCTAGAGGCAATATATAATTTCCTTTTACAAATAAATGATGTTCTAATGGTCACAGTCATCATGGTTTTTGTTGTTTTTGAGAAGCATTACACCTTTTCAAGGGGGAAACAACTTTCAAAGTAATTTGGGACAATGTTTAGTTTGTGGTATAAAGGCACTTTCTAAATCAGCTAACTGATTCATCATTTATTACTAGCTGAAGTTTAACAGCATTACTCTAGGAACTAGTTCCTATTATAGTGTTGATAGTTAATTACTGGGCACTTATAGATGGTGTAACAATGAAATGTTTTTAGGTGGGTGGACTGGTATAGTGTATGTACTGCTACTTGTAGCCAGCCAACATATGTTGTCGCTACTCCCCTTCAGTCATTCAGACAGCACTCTTCCATGCCTTAATTTGGTTCCGAGATTTATAAGAGGCGATGGGGGTAATTTGGACCATGATAGGTAATGACGGGTACACTGTTTGGCTTTGGATAGGATTTTATAGGTTTGTTAGTCAAAACCAGTCGCCCCCTGGGATCCACGTAGTTAATCAAGATTGTTAGGGACAATACACGTCACTGACTAGTTACTTCAAGAGAAAGTTTGTTAGTTTTCAGAGGTTCAATTTTGAACTGTTTAATTTAAAACAAACAATTTCAGTGCGGCACCAGTCCCACATTACATAAAGTCAGGCATCGTACTACAATTCGAAGACAGGAGGTTAGCAGTTATAAGTCCACCATTCTAAAGAGCACTCATTGTGTTAACTGACTGCAGAACGAACTTGACCATCATCGCGACTTTACGACTTGGCAGACCATGGCATATGGCACACACACTAGCTCATCATGGGTGGAAGATACATTAAGCAACCATTGTTACTTGTACAGTACTCAAGACTAACTACATCATGGCTGCTCACCATGCTTTCAGTTATGCAGCCAATCATAACTCTTTTTTGTCATCACATGGCCTTATTAGCCCAATCATATGTTTCCTTGTCACATCGTACACCAGAGACCATTCACCGGTGCAGCCTGTCCACTCCATTCCTTCTCTTTCTATCTAATTCTGAATTTTACTGCTCTCTCAACACTCGCGTAACGATCCTTTGATTGTATAACTACATTTTGAGGTATCTAGGAAAATATTATCTATAGCTGAGTGTCTATTATTCATTATTATATTGGGATAAGGGAAAAAAAGGAACTGCCGTTGGGCATTAAATTTAGATAGGATATGGAAAAATAAATTGTCACTTACCACAGATGAAGGCAGGAGGGCAAGACAAACATGTAAAAAACACAAAAACAAACAGATTGCAAAGTATTTGAGTGAGAAACATTATTCATGTGATAAGTGAGACATATGGCAGGGAAAAGATGTGATCACAACCCTACCTGCCACATGAATTAAACAAAGGCAGAAACATGGGATGGGGGTGGAAGTGCCGTGGGTGGGGGGATAAGGTTGAACAATGATTCAAGTGGAACAAGATAATCTACGCGGTGCCGGTTTAAAAATTATTACTGAGAACATAATTTTATTTTGATTTTGATGAGTTATAGGGATAAATAAATGAAGGTAGTAAATATAGTTCCCATCTGCAGAGTTCTGAAGGGGTGGTGGTGTTTGGAAAAACTCTTAACAGCTGTAACTGTGAAACAGGTGTTGACATTGTTTGAATCATGTGAGTTGGCACGAATTGCCACTGGATGGTCTGGGTTGGAAGTATAAACTTTTGGCCTAAGGCCATTCATCCTGTAGGTTAGTTGCTGAATGGTGAGGCCAATGTAGGAAGAAGTGCAATGGAGACAGGTGAGTTGGTAAATAAGGTAGCACACGTGGCATGTCCAATTATAGGAAAGAACTAGAGTAAGTGGTGGTGGCAGGGTGCATGCTGCTTGTTTTACAGTGGGGTCTGTTACAAGGAAAAGATCCCTGTGAAGGTATAGGAGAATCAGAAGGTAAATACTTAAGGACCAGGATGTTATTCAGATTGGGTGGTCTGCTGAAGCAAGTGTGAAGAGCAGTGGGTAGGACTTTGGGAAGAAGGAGATGCTTTCAGCGAAGGACTGCAGGAAGTCATGCCCATGGCAGAGAATCTGGTTGACGCATTCCAGGCCAGGAAAGAACTGGGTGACGAATATTGGTCCACGGTAAGTTTTAGAAGATACAGAACGGGGGTTGTGGGAGATGGCTTGGGATATTTTTTTTCCATGGGATTGTTGGGGTATCGGCGGGAAACGAGGCTTGGGCTAGTTTTTGGGAGTAACTGGAAATTGATTCATGATCGGAACAGATCCCTTTTGCCACAGATTGCAAGGCTGTATGGGAAGGAATGATTGGCTGGTGGAGTGACTGTTATAAGTCAATCTCGGCGAACCGGAAACTACAGTTCATTTACCGGTGCCGCCTCGCTACCTCTCTGATTGTAATGTGGATGCTTCAGAAAGGACAGAGCTGGTTTCCACATGTCACTAAGTCAAAGACCCATGTCCCTGTTAATCGTGTTATTATTCAGCCATATTTCAAGGGCTTCTTTGGTAACTGACTCCCAATAGAAAGAACACTTGGCCAGCACCTTCACATTAACAAAATTATTTGTCACCGTCTTCAATCACATGCTGGGCAAAATAACCATTAAATGTATTAAAAACAAAAACAAAAACTCATTTGATTTCTGTGTAATAAATTTATTTCCTTAATGTAATCACTAATTCAGTTTATAATACAAATAAACTGAAAAGTATTTCTTTTTTTTTTTTTTTAGTCGAAAATATTACAGTTTTTAGTAGTCGTGTAACTATACAACATACAGGGTACAGGAATGTCTTTGCAATTGTATATAAAAGATTGAATAAGTCCTAGGAAGAAATTTAGCGATAGTGTTTCAAGTCTTTCGGAGGCATATGAGTGTAGTAGTAAATAATGTGAGTTGTAGGTATAAGCTGGTGAGAATAAATAACGATGAATGAACATAAACAACTTTTTTAATTAAAGCTATAAAGAAATGGGAAAGGCATGAGATGGTGGCTCCAAAACTGTGAGCAAAGAATTTAAAAAAAGAAATGCAGAAGTAGGCAATTTGTGAAATATTACTAATACTCATTTGAAATTAAAATATATTAAAAAAAAGAAATGTTCATCTGTTGTTTGATTGTAGTAATATTACCTTTTTAATGATGAGGGGATATTTGGTAATCCTCTGCATAGGTTTGATCAAAAAGCTGCTGAGTGGCATTCCCTTCGTGCGTGGATCCGATTGGCATTGTCGGACCAAATCTCTAAAAGCATGAGATTCCTCAGTCATTTTTTGTAAAAATCCTGCGGCACTCAATTGGCAGCTGCAGAAGCGAATGTATGCTGTCATGCGAGGTAGCTGAAAACATTAATATTTATTAATTACATTTATCATCTTACAGTATAGAAGGAGTACTTAAAAAAACTGCTCTGCATATATAGTGATTATTATAATATGTCATAAAAAATTGCTTTATAAACCACTTTCTATCATTTACAGGAAGTTTTCATTTTAAGAGTATTCTGAAGTACTCAATTTTGTCACATTAATGTCAAGCGATTTTTTTTTTTTTTTTTTTTTTTTTTTTTTTAATTTTTAAACATTTTATGAAATTTGTGTCTATACATTCAATTTTACAGAACTTGGTGGGTGAACGAAAAGGCTAAAGCCTGGCATTTGAGAGTACATGGGTTTATATTCCTGTCTTGGTACACAGAATTCAGTTTCCCATAATCAATCCAGGCTAATAAGGCAATGCCCAAGTTCCTTCCATTTCTAGCCGCCCCCCCCCCCCTCCCAAATTTTTCTGCTCTGGCTCTAATGACTTCATGTCAACAAGCCAGAAACCTGAAAATAATAAAGTAGAATTTATTTCAGATGTCTCAGTAATATAACATATAAATTACCAGTATAGATAAGATAAATAAGCTTAGTGATAGCAGAGCAGATGAAAAGCAGAAAGATTTGAATTTTAATTAATTACGATGGAACTAACACTCCGGTGGCATTTCCCCATGTCATCCAATTACCTATTTTTATTTTATTTTTTAAAATTATTTTTCATAATTGGAGTACTAAATTCCTGCCCCATCTGTTTTTTTTTTTTCAATTTATGAATTTTAAATTCCTTCAGCACTTTTGGTAAATTATTTATCACTTCACTTTGTAATTTGTTGAAATCCCTGACACCCTTACACACAAAAGAAAATTTTCCCACTCCCTTATACATGAAATTGAGTGCGAGCTTGTAGTTATGGTCATCTTTTCCCTACCATACACTATTCCTAATTCTTTGACCAATATCCTTCCAAATCCCATGCCTTGTACATTCCCAACACTTTATCCACCATCCTCCCATCTTCCAATGACTCCCAATCCAACTCCTTTATCATATCAGTTACGGATTGGGTCCCATGATAATTTTCACAAACAGATCTAGCTGCTCTTTTTTTGCATGTCTCAAACTTCTGTATTTGATACCCAAAATGTGGGTTCCAAACTAGCCCCACCATATTCAACCAATGGTATAACCAAATTTTTGCAACCCAATTCCCTAACTTCTCTGGTACATCCTCCCAGCATCCTAACCAGTGATATTTTTTCAGAGTTCTCCGTATATTTTCTTTTGGAATAGGTACTGATATTGCCTGCCACTGATTCAAGACATAAGGTCTGTGTACCAAACAAATTATTATTGTAAATTGTAATGAGATGTTTATATTAACGTAGGTCTTTGCTCTTCTTGCTTCCTCCGTCCTTTGGACATGTCCATACCATCTCAGGCACAAATGATGCAAAAATTTTGCCACACTGATGTATATACTGGCCTCTGATTGATTGAATTCATTCCTCACTTTGTCCTTTTGTGTTCTCTGAAGCATGGTAAGTAAAAAGTACATTTTGGAGGCTTGAAGACTACTATTGTCTCTTCTGGACAGGTTACATGTTTCTAGTGCATAAGTCAGTATTGGGATGTAATAGGTTTTGAATAGTTTACGTTTACACTTTCTGTGAACTTTTTTGTCCCACAACAGAGTTCTCACCTGTTTTTAAAAGACTGCTGCATCACTATTTCTGTTTGTAATCTTACATTTACTGGTGTTGTTTCTACTCAGATTACTACGAAGATATTTGAATTGGTCAACATTTTGTAGTAGTTGGTTGTTTAAATAAATATTCACATTGGAAGGCCCTGTACCTGTTGTCATTACCACCATCTTACTCTGGCTGATTTTCAGTCCATATTGCTCAAACAGCTTGTCCCAAGCCTCCAGCTTCTCTTGCACCTCATCTGCACTTTCACCCCAAATCGTAACATCATCAGCAAAGACTAGGGCTTTTGTTTGTTTTCCATACACTTCTTTGAATTTCTTCAAGATGTCATCCACCACAGCAATAAAGAGTATGGGTGGCAGAACATTGTAGTATTGTAATCCTCTTCTTATCTCAAACCACTTGCTCTTTCTGTTGCCTATTTAAACACAGGCTTTCATGGTTTCATGCAGCATTTTAATCTTCTTGATTAAGGATCCTGGTACCTTTCTTCATTCTAGGCAATCCAAAATTTTTGATCTTGCAATGTTATCATAGGTCTTTTTGACCTCAAGGAAGATCATGATGATTTCCTTTCCCCTTTCTAGATGATTCTCAATGAGCATTCTTGCTGCAAAGATCAAGTCTGTAGTATTTCTTCCTGGTCTAAAACCAATTGCTCATCTTCTAATAAGATTTTCAGATGTCTTCATAACTTTTTCTCAATCAGTTTTTCCAAGACATTCAATCCATGGGAAAGAAGTATGAGTCCACAATAATTTTCACACGTTTTTCTATTGCCCTTTTTAAATATGAGTATTATTACAGCTTTAGACTAATGCTCTGGGATATTATTGTCCTTCCAAATGGCATTTAATACCCTATACAACCACTGGATCCCATTCAACCCAACTGGTTTTATTATGTCTGAGTTAACCTCATCATAACCTCTTGATTTACCTTTCTTCATGGATTTCAAGGCAGCCGGGAGACTGGAGCTGGAGAATGATGATGTAATGGGAAGGTTTTTGAAAAACTTTACACACAACTATTCATGTAACATTCACTTCAAATTCCTTCAGTGTTTGATGTAAAATGTTCAGGTTAGGCTGACTCCAGTGAGTTATGCTTATTAATATGGCAGGTATGATCTATTGTTGTGGGGATGAATTCATTAATCATTTTATATATAAACAAAGATGAATAGTCTTGAGTTGTAGGTAAACATATGTCAAGTTGCACTAGAGCAACGTTGTAGTAGACAGCTCTGGTAGTATTTCACTGTTTACAAGGTAGGCAGACAACCAGTTGTATAGATAAAAACATCAAACTAGTGTTCAACACACTGAGAAAAACATCTATAATACCTAACAATCGAACAAAAAAAAAAAAATAGGCAAGAAAGAAAATATCACAAATGAGACATTACCAGAATATCCTGGATACTAGACACCAACCTGGCCTTAACCACCATTAAAATCCAACCACTTAACCCATCACTTTTTTTTTTTAGTAGATATAACTATTGTGTCAGTAACGTGCCTTTGCTATTTATGTTCATTTTACCATCACCTGCATTTTATTATCCCAACAATTTCTGATATATCAATAGTCTACTCCTTAGCCACCACCCCTACCCTCCCCCACTATCCAGTTAGTTGGGTGACCTTCGTTCTGTACACACGTATTTATTAAATTTTAACCCTTCCATCATGGGGCCAGCATATGGGAGGTTAGGCTCTGCCAGTCACAAACCAGGACAAAGTGGTGGAGTGATGGAGTGACAACTCTCAAAAAAAAAACCTTGGTCCAGCTGGCCAGACTGGCAGTGCTTTGCAATGGGCCCCTTGCCAGGAGTAGACAGACTTCACCATGGAGAGTGAGGCAGAAAGGGCACCCTTTTTTTTTTTTTTATTAACAGCAAACAGGGAGAAGAGTAACCACTGCTAAAATCTTGGTTCTCAATGGCTGTGGGGTGTTGCGACTGTTCGATGAAATTTTGGCACTTGATGCCACATGTCTCATATTATAAGTGCTGTGATGGATGATCCCGAAATCACAACGGGTCTCTTCCTGCCTAGCTGAGATCCACCTTTTAAGCAAAGTCATGCCTGTACCAATCTCTCCTGCAAATACTGTTTAAACCCCAACGACAATGGGATAATGATGATGGAAATACAAAAATCACACTCAAGAATTTCTGAAGATAAAAATAAATAAAAATATTTCATACTACACAGATTTGAACCAGAATCAGAAAATTATGAAGCCATCACCTTACCATGGACACCACACTGTCAACTGAAATTATTTGGCAATAATTTCATTATTTCTAAAGTAAATTCGAATTTTTGTTTGCGTGCAAAAATCTAAAAATTTAGGGCACATCTGAAGAAACAACTGCACCACAGACATATAGCGTGTGTACCCTTAAACATAATATGCAGGAGATTGAAATCCATTCTTAACATTTCTGATGGTCTCCAAGTAAGTGTAGACAATTGTGACAAGTGTGTGTTATATACTGTGTATTCTAAATGAGAATGAAAAAAAAGGGATGAGTGCAACCTGCCACAACCATATGCAGGTCTTCTCCAAAAAAAAAAAAAAAAAAAAAAAAAAAAAGGAAATCCCAAGTTTAGTATCCCTATCTAATGCACATATATACCCCACTCTATACATAATGTGGAAGTTTGGTATTTGATGCAGGTATTTTGGAAAATGATATGGCAATTAGAAATTTTGTATCAACCAACCCTCCAATTCTCTAGATGGTGAAAATTACAAGGGGCGTTTGAAAAGTCCATGCAACGTCTGAGAGATGGCACCACCGGCACGTATCGAGGTCATGTTTAGTTAGTAGCATCTCTTGAATGAACGCACACTAAGTTTCAGCCATATTGGTCTATTTCTTTGTGTTTGGCATTCGTGTGAATCAAGGAAATCGAGTGATTTTCAAGAAATGGACGAAAAAGAATTTCGTGTGGTGATTAAACATTACTTTCTGAAAGTCAAAACACCTCAGGAGACTAAGGAGAAGCTTGATAAATATTATGGTAATTCTGTACCTTCGTTTAGAACAGTTTATAAGTGGTTTCAAAATGTTCAGACTGGCCATATGGGCACAAGTGACGCTGAACGTTTTGGACGGTCTGTGGAGGTTATGACTCCAGAAATCATTGATCAAATCCATGATATGGTGATGGATGACAGAAGAGTTAAGGTGCGTGAGATTGCTAGTGCTGTGGGCATCTTGACTGTATGGGTACATAATATTTTGCATAAACATTTGGACATGAGAAAGCTATCTGCAAGATGGGCGCCGACCAAAAACAGAATCATGTGAAGTGTTGCTAGGATGGTTTGCAGCTGTTCCAGAAGAATCCGGAGGACTTTAAGTGTCGTTTTGTCACTGTGGATGAAACATGGATGCATTACTATACTTCTGAGATCAAACAACAATCTAAACAATGGGTTGCCAAGGAAGAATCTGCACCAAAAAAGGCGAATACCGTTCCTTTGGCCGGAAAGGTTATGGCGACTGTCTTTTGGGATTCGCAAGGGATAATCGTCATTGACTATCTGGTAAAGGGTAAAAATATTACAGGTGCATATTGTTCATCATTATTGGACCATTTGAAAACCGAGCTGCAAGAAAAATGGCCGTGATTGGCCCACAAGAAAGTCTTTTTCCATCACGACAACGCACCAGCACACGCCTCAGCAGTTGTGGTCGTAAAATTAATGGAAATAGGATTCCAACTCATTTCACATTCCCCCTATTCTCCAGGTTCCCTTGGACTACTATTTGTTCCCCAATTTGAAGAAATGGCTGGTCGGATAAAGATTTTATTCAAACGAGGAGGTGATTGCACACATTGATGGATATTTTACAGACTTGGACAAATCCTATTATTTGGAAGGGATCAACAAACTAAAACATCGTTGGACGAAGTGTATAAGCCTAAAAGGAGACTATGTCGAAAAATAAAAAAGGTTTGCCCCAAACACGTAAGTAGTTTTTATTTTTGGCACGGACTTTTCAAACAACCCTCGATCACCCTAACAACCTCACCCAAGAGGCAGGATAGTTGTATACAGTTTTGGTTAATTTTGGTATTTATTTTATTGCAAGTGGTATTTGGCAGATATTTATGATAGTCTATCTTATTGTTAGAATTGTTATTGACTAGGTTGATTCTTTCTCAAGGTAGAGGCAGAATTTAGAGAAGGAAATATGAAAACGCCCTGCACTGACCAACTTTAATCATTATATCTCCCACATCCCCACAGCTATCGGCATTCGGCCAACGTTGTGCATGACAGGAAACTCCATGCTACTTCCACCCACAAACATCAGTGATCGGTGCTGGGTAGTGGTGGCTGAAAAGTGAAATATAGGAAAAAACACGTCTATTTTTATATATATATAAGATTTACATAAGAACAAGGTATCATGCAGGGATTAAGAAAAAGATTACAGTAAACGCATTGGGTGACTAGTTGGCCACTGTGTAAAGACTGGCACTGAGGGTTTAAAGCAATTCATATGGGGGAGCAAAGAGCAGGCGTCTGAATGCTTCCAATGGTGGCCTTTTAAGCTGAGGACAGTGCGTTCTGATATGGAGAAGCAACCTGGGACTGATGCACCACAATCTTTTGGTAGTATGGCATCAGTGGAGGGGCCTGCAGCCAACCACAGATATTTGTTGCGATATTTTGTGGTATTATTATAAATGTTACTATGTTCTATCCAGTGAGAAGAAACAATGGCAAGTGATGTGAGAGGCTGTCAGTACAGCCAAGAGAGACACAGCTTCATTCTGAGGTTTCCTGAGGAGAGTGAGACAGCTGGAGATGCATTCTATTTTCTGATATCGAATCTGATTGGTACGACATGAGAAGACATCATAGGATCTCTCACGATCATCACACAGCAGCAAAAAAGGGCAACATGTCTGCCACACAGTGCAAATCCTTAGGTGCTTATGGCAACAATTTTTAATACGATCAGTACAGAATTGACCCAGAGATTTTCTCATTTGGTTACAACCAAGTTAACTGCTATGCAAAAATACCTTTTCTTAACAGTGATGTATTTATTTGTGCTAATAAGTTTATTGCAAGAGTTTAATTTTTACTATTTAATTTAATGATCATAATATATTTCAATTCAGTTTCTAAATAAAATATTGTAAACCCATATCCATTCAATCTGTGTAATTCCAAAAATCATCTCACGTAAATTATAATCAAGGCAAAGTGATCTTTTAGCAGTACGGCACCCAGTAATGCATGATCAATAAGTACTGTTATCCAAAGTAGGTCAGCACAGTATGCAGTCATGTTACGTGACAGAGGTCTGTAAAAATGCTACAACAGTAATGTTTCAAGATGAAGGGTAGACAAAAATGATTGGAAATTGCAGACTTAAAATTACAGAAAAATCAGATTTATAAGTTGACAGCATGCTTGTTATGCAATGACATAAGAAACGTGGTTTGTAAACTAGGAACATGGATTTAGGATAGGTTATTTGACAGAATCTCAGTGAGTACGCTTTGTTAAAAATGTTTCAGTTTTACTGGATAAGCTAGTAAAGCTGATGTATAGCACTAAATCTATCCAACATATTTAGCAGAGCAGGCCCATTGGGGCGAATCATAAAGGGAGTAAATAAGCAGATAAATTCTTCGAGGTAGTATACAAAATGTTAGTTTTGGAAAAAAAGTATAAAAAAGGTGAAAGTAAGAAAAGGACTGACAGGGGGTAATGTATTGGGACCTTTGCTGGTCGTTATTCTAATAAATGATTGTGTTGGTGATTTAAAGCTATATTGTTTATAGATGACATTTTGTAACCTACAATTAAAATGAAGTATGACTGAAAAAGCTACATTAGTACCTGTACAGTATATCTAACCGGATAGGTCAACATAGAGTAAAATAAATGCCAAAAATAGTCAGTGTGATAGGAACACAGAAAAATAAAGGTATTATTATTACAAGGCTGAAGGAGAACTGTTTCCTGAAGTGTACAAGGGAAATAAAGGAGCCAAGATCCGTTAGTCAGCCACTTGTTTTAATATTGTTGTGTAGCAATGGAACCTCATTATGGGTACCAAATTCAGGAGATTGAGAGAGTTCTTGATTTCTATATGAAAATTACTACTGAACACAGTCAGTGACTGATAAGATTAACAAGTTGATTTTTGGACATGAAATCAAGGAAGAGAGTACAGAGAAAGTATAGGGCATAAATTGGTAATTAAGTCCAGATGAATGTTAAGAGCAGAATTAACTGTAGTACGCATAAGACTACAAAGTCACAGTTGATTCTGGGTAATATTAACAAAAAATACACTGTATACATAAAGAATTTTAAGAAGAAATTCATGAAATGCAAACTTATGTCTAAAGGATTGTCACCTGGGCATATGTAGAACAAAAGTGTCAATGTGACATGGAATAAACAATTTGATGATATTAAATGGTTGTAATTTTCTGATTTATTTGATTTTTTCTCAGCAAAATCTAAGGTTTTAAATAAGAATTGGATATTTACATAGATGTAAACTACTTTAAGGACCAATTATCCACACTTGGTTTTTTCAATCGTGTTTGTTTTCAATTACATTTTCATAATTGTTTTCTTACAATGTGGGCTTTATGGCTTGTCTACACTGAGGTCATTAAAGCTGGGAGCAGTAAAGAATTGTGAAGAAATTCAGGCATGGAGTTTTGAAGGAACCATCCTAACATTCACTTCAAATAATAAAAGGAAGCTGTGTAAAACTGAAAACTGGATGGCTGAATGCTACATGCAAGCATTATTGCTCATCTGTCAGACTCTCAATAAGTATGGGTAGGGATCTGAGATTATCACCATTCTTTAAAAAGAAAGAAAGAACTGTAAATATGTCTTGATGCCAGAAACAAATGATCTGAAACTATACAGAAAAAAATATTTGTTTTAAAATTACTCGAACAACATATTGTAGAAAATTTCTGTGGCTATCAGAGACAAACACTGCTAAACACATTCTACGCCTGTCTAATGTCTACTAAAACCTGAACTTTTATTTAGCATGGAAAGAAAAATTGAAGAACATGTTATATACCTATGATCTTACCTAAACACCTCAGCAAGAGGTGTGTTACATAGAATGCATATAGTGAATAACTTTTATAATCATTTTCAATAGTAAAGCACATAAGATTGTTATACGTCCATTATTTTTCTAAAACCATTTAGAAGGGGGCAAATGTCATATAATTGTATAGTAAAGAACTTTTATAACGGTTTTCTTAACAAGAAAACACTTTTTAAATCAATTCTAAAACATTAAAAAAAAAAAAAAGACATAATACTCAAATAAGGTTGTTCTTCAGTTATGATGAATTTTGTTGCATTCATTTCCACTAAGAAAGCAGACAGCAACAATCACTTTAAGGTGATATCTGTGTGCTTTTAAAATTTATATAAGGAGATATTTCAAATCAAAATAATTCAATCTTTTTAGAAAAAAGAGCTAGGAAGATAAAAGTATGATTAAACGAAAGAAAAAAATTCAGAAGTAACTTGAAATTTAAAGTAAAAAAAAAAACGAAGTTTTAGTGTTGACATGTGATAGCATCATCATGTGTGACTTTTAGAAATTAATAGCTCTTAAATGAGAATAATTGCAAGAAAAGTTGTTATGACCAAAAAGATTTGGAATAAATTGAACTATAACATATTAAAATTTCAGGAAAATCCTAGTAAAATTTGTGTTCCACAGGAGTGGTTTTTTTTATAATTTATTAAAGAATAGTGTTTCCCCACGGAAAAACACCATTATTCTACAGCAATTCAGCGATAGATAAGCCCAGGCTATAAAAAGCTGACCAGTCCAAGCTTTCGGGAAGAATTTTCAAACAGTTTTACGGCGCAGGCCGTCTTGAATAGTTTCGGGAGTAGTCTTGAGAAACAGTTTTGAAGTATGTGTCGCATCGCGAGGTAAAATTCAAAATGTAACTACTGAAAGTTTAACAATCTCGCCTAGGAACAAGTTCGTGAATTTTCTCATTCACTTTAAGAAAACTTTAAGATAAACTCAGTGAAAGAACTTTTTTACGATAGTTTAAGAAGTCAACATAAGCTGTGTTTGAAAACTACTTTCAAGCTCACTCTGATTTTGGGGTTTCAAATAGAAAATATGTTTGCAAGAGTGAATGCTTCATCAGTGTTGTGCCTTAGAGGATAGCCTGCATCTTCATATGTGATTTCGAAGTTCTACTTGCCTTAAATTTTTTCAACAAGTGTAATCTGATATCAGCTTTAACTTCATAAAACTCTCAGAATATATTTAAATTTGTAACAACAAGTGACTTTCTTTAATCTATGTATGACTTGTTAGCTATAATAGGGTAAACTATTAGCTTGGCAACCAGTTTAAAGAACTGTAGCATCTTCGAGAACAGGTATCAGTTATACAGGCAACACGATCAGGTTAACGAGTAATGTTTGAACCCCAAGGAAGCAGTTATTCGTGACAAACATATTGTGACAAACCATGCTAAAACATACATAGAAAAAGGTATTACAATTAAAATATGAAACAAAGAAAATATGATAGTTAAAACTTCAGTAACTATGTATGATTTCGCAGAGGGAACACTGAAAGAATCCTTCTCGATCTTCTTGCCGAGTCAAATCCACACTGTTTGGCTGATCTGACATTGCTAGAAGAAACAGAATCTTTCTTTAATTACAGTACTTAAAAAATATGGGGCTGTACCTCTATTACAGAAATATTAATAATAAAAAATATTAGTTGACTTACATTTTCACAAAGAATATCACCTATCATTCGAATAATACCACCAGCACTCATTTCTTTACGTATACGAAGAGTCCTGAAACACAAAAAATTAATTATGAACCATAATAATTTTTTTAAGTCCTCACATTATGCAGCCATTAAAAGATATTTTTACCTTAGAAACATATGATTACAATCCAGAATTTCACGCCAGTTGACAAATATTTTGTAAACCTCATCCTGAGTTAATACATTACTGTCCAGCAAAGGTTTCTCAAAAACCTGAAAGAAAAATATCTTATTAGAATTTTACACTTAATGTATGTATATAATAAATATTTTGATAGGAGAATAACCAACACTTAGCAAAGTTGAAAATTGTTGTGATATCGAAACACGGAAATACACATACACACACAGAGCGTTGAAATTTTTGGGCACACATTCCTTCTTCAGAAATCCTCAAGTTTAGTAAGCAGAGGTTATTCTCCTATCCAAATATTGAATGTATCTACTACACACAGAAAGAAGAAAAGAGAGAAATCATTTTTTTACACCAGGTATTAGAGAGCAAAAACAAGAAGAAATAAACATAGATCAATAACATAATGTTGTGGCATAGATTTTTCTTTGGCATGAGAGCTTGGAGTGTGTGAGTTAAAAAGCAATTGAATGGCAAATAACTGAGAGAAAGCTGTAAATAGTGGTTATGAAAATTAAAAGTGGACAACAATGTAAAAGAATAATAAACGTGTAAAATCTCAAACAAAATAATGTGATGGTGCTCTTAGACTCCAATGGCATGGTAGGAAATTAACTGATCAGTGGATTAGTAGATTGAACTGAGCTACAAATTGCAGGCCAATTAACATTCATACAGCGTATTAAAACCAGACAACTCTTCTGAAGTTTGCAACAAGGGGCACTACTTTTTTCATTCCTGAGAGAAAGACATAATACCATTAATCATCTGCTTGCCCAACCTTTTCCTTGATCATTTCACTTTATTATCTCACTAATCTTGTGGACACAAAAGCTATAAGGTGGTATATTCAAAAAGTGTTCGACCTCAATTTTTCGTGTGTAAAAAATGAAGCTAGGGAGGCATGATTTGGAGCATTTCGGTAGGTGACCCCAAAATGCATTCGTGAATTTTTTCTGGCCTGCAGTAACTGTCAGTGGCCAGCAGACAACAGCACTGCTGGATTATTGCTTTAGACAAAAATGACAGATAAACTTGAACTGCATTAACTTGGTTTAAAGCTTGGCAATTCTCGAGTAGAAATAATACATAGGAGTTGAATAACTGATCCAAAGATATCTTATCAGTGGAGAGTCAAGCACATTCTGACAGGCCCTCTATACCCAGAAATGAGAACATCATTGACAAATGAAGAATCCTGGTGATGTAGAATCATCAAGGAAACTTACTGGTACAGATGAGAAGAACTTCTGCACTGGATTCATTTTGACTGAGGATTTGGACCAATTATTCACATTTTATACAGAGTTTTCATGCCAAACACAACACATCTGCACTTCGTCATGCTCCCTAATCTCCTGATATGTGCTCTACCTCACTTCTGGTTTTTCCCCAAGCCAATAGTGCCTCGGAAGTGACAAGGTTTCAATCCATCATGCACATGTGATGACCCTGCTGCATACCATCCTAAAAGAGGTGTTCATGCATTGTTTCAACAGTAGGAAAACTGTTTTGGGAAGTGTGTGGCAGCTTAAAGGGACTATTTTGAAGAAAAGATAGCTGTATATGAATGTGAATATTTTCAATGAACTGTTCAAACACACCTGATATACCCAACAGTGTCATAACAGTACATTTCTCTACTACAATTTCAGCTGCTGTGGGGTAATAATTCAGCGGTGGCCTCGGTAAACAACAGTGATGAAAGCAATGGGGCTCACAGTTTATTGGCCAGAATATCTCAATGCCATGGACTATTGAATCTACCAGCCGCCAATTGATGTGCAGATTGATACAAGAATAATTGGTCTAAATAAAGGTATCTAGTATGACCTTATGGTTACCACAAATGCCGATTAGTAATGCTGCACAGGTTTGGGGAAGAGTTAGTGAAAGTATTCAATCGTTACACATCTGAGGTCACTGAACTGGTTTACGACTGCATTAGATGAAAGGTTTGTTAACACATTTAATAATGTGGATAGTGCTCAAAATTAGAGTGAGACAAGTGAGATGTTGCACTGAACTAAAACCATGGCAACGAGGAACTATCGAACATTTCTTAGATCAGTGTCCTCCAAACAGCTTTCTGAGCACACACTTCCTTGCCATCCTGGCTTACATGATACTGAATAACAACTAGTTCTCCTTAAATGGCAAAATCTACTATCAATTCTGTGCCATTGGAACTCATTTAGCTTTTTCATATACAAACACCTTCCTAGGCCACCTGGTGCAGACATTTTTAAATCAAGGCCATCTGAAACCTCTCTTTTGGCTTAGATTCATTGATGACATCCTTATGGCCTAGACACAGTTGGGGAAACAACCTTTTTAGCTTTCTGAATAATCTTAATTCCTTAACTTCACTTGGTCCTATTTGCACACTCAGGCTACTTTCGTGGATGTGTCCCTCTATACGGGCTACTTCAGCGCCTCAACCCACCTCAATGTAATTTTGTGGTATAAACTTTTCTTTGTCATGTGAGCTTGGAATGCAATACATCTTTTCATCACTCTCCCAAAATATGCCGAAGTCTGCCCCCAGCCTCAGCCAACTCCTAGTACAAAAACAATCTTTTCCTAGTTCCACAAGACAGTCCCATTACTCCTTTCCAAGTAACAGACTGCATTGTGAGATGTGTAATATATATCATGCTTCCACCATCTTCACCAACCCTTTCACTGAGGAAAGCTTTCCCCTCACAGGTCACATAAACTCATATGTAATATACCAGTTAACCTGCAACTACTGCCTGGCTTACTACATAGGTTTGACCACCAATCAACTATCAATAAATGGATGGCCACAGACAAATGATATTCATTACAAACCCACACCCAGTTGCTGTCCATGCTGGCTTCCACTGTTTGCCTTGCTCAACACTCACTAATTGAGGCTATCATCTACAGCACCAACACCCCCTTTTTCCCACCTAGCTCAATTGCTGATAAAGGGCCAAAACCTAAAAATTCCAATTTTTCTTGTATTAGTATCCATTATGAGAGTCGACGCTGCCCTGTCATGATGTAATGTAAGCGTATTTCCATATCCTAATTTGTAATACTATTTTGATATGATGTGTCCATGTATAGATGTTGATAATGAGCAATACAATGCATGGGATACCTCATAAAATGTGAGAAACACCTTTTTTTTCTGGTGAATTGCAGCAACCAGAAATAGCATTGACTCAAAAAATCATCAGATGTCTTCTGAAGAAATATTCAGCCATGTTTCCTCTACATCCATCTATAACTGTGAAAGTGTTGCCATTGGAGTATACTGCACAACAATTGGCATTTTGATAATGTCTGTATATATTTGACTGGATTCAGGTCTGGTGATCTAGGTGGCCAGACCATTCTCTGGAATTGTGCAGTATGTTTCTTAAGCCAATTGTAAACAATTTTCACCCAGTTGCATCGTGCAGTATCTTCGTAGAAAAGTCTCTTGTTTAAGAACATGGAGGCCAAAAATGGTCTCCACATAGCTGAATGTAACTGTTTCCAGTAAATTCTAATTTTAGTTTCACCAGAGGTTCCATCTATGCCATGTACACTTTGTCCATATCAGGATGGAATCAGCATTCCCTTGTACAGAGCTTTCATGAAACCTCATGGGATCTGCGCCATAGTAGAAAATTGTCATTAGCTCTTACTAATTGGAATCATGACTCATCTGACCACAGAACCTTTTTACAGTCATTATGTTCACAAGTGCAGAAGAAGCACTGCAGCTCATGGAATTTTGTTAGCATAGGTACTAACATTGGTCTTCTGCTGCTACATTCCATCAACATCAAATTTTTTTGAATTGTCTGCATAGTCATGTCACATATACCACACCGAGTGTTGCTGTTCTTTCATGCAGTGTTGGATTTCTGTCAACATTGACACCTAGACACGTATGTTGCAGGTCTAGATCATGAAGTAGACATGGTAGGCCACAGTATTGTCCATGGCAGGATGTAAAGCAGGAAATTTCTTATTCACAACTCACTCTTGACATTATGGATTGAGAAACATTGATTTCACTAACAATTTTCAAAATGGAATGGTCTGGCATTTAGCACCAACTATCTTTCCATGTTCAAAGAGTAGTGCACTAAAATCACAGCCGAAAACTTTTCACACATATCACGAGTTTACAAAGGAATTCTCTGACATTTCACAGCACATTTATTCATTTCTTCTGAGGTGCTGCTGCCATCTAACACACATGATACAGAAATTTTTGGGATGAGCCCTTTGTCAACAGGAGAATGTTATGGGAGGTAGGTGTAGTGGGAGACTGCCTCCCATAATGTTCTCCTGTTGACAAAGGGCTCGTCCCAAAAATTTCTGTATCATGTATGCTTTTGTCTTTTCTTTGTGTTCCCACCCCACATCCATCATCTAAAGATAAGTGGTTGCTCATTTCCTTATCTTAATTTAATTTCTTTTGCTACTTAGTGCCTTTGATTTCATTGTTTACTATATATATATATATATGACAACATGAGTGAGGCACTTTGTTGGTTGTCTGACGCTAACACATACCACACCCAACGCTATGACCCCACTCACACAGTTAATGGAAGAATAAAAGATTACATACAGTTCATTGGATCCATCCAAGGCATCACTTATCATTCTGTCTCGCTCCTCACTCTAAAACAGCCACACAAACCTTCACTATACCTACTTACCAAAGTCCATAAGCCTGACACCCAAGGACGCCCCATAGTTGTTGCTTATGGTTCACCTACAGAGTGGATCTCTGCCCTTGTGGACCGACATTTAAAGCCCATTTTCAGCCACACCAAAGACATCCAACACTTCCTCTTTCATTTGTCTACTGTGCCCACATCTCCTCCCCTGATTCTTTCTTTGTAACGATTGATGTGACCTCCTTATACAGAAGCATTTCCCATTGTTATGGACTCAGTGCCATGGAACAATTTCTAGACCAGCACACCTCCCCCTCTCCCCCTCCCCCAAAAAACAGCCTCCCACCAGATCCTTTCTCATACAGCATCCTTCCTGATGTCAAAGAAAGGTTGGAATTGCAACATCTAAATGCACCCACCAGATTAATATACTTCATAACTGGGTATGGTTCTTATAAAAGCACACTACACAGCAAGGGCCTCAAGGAATCAAGTCAATGCAAGTTTTTAGTCAAAGCAACCTTCAAATGCATTCTTCTTTGCTGGCATGAGGGGAACACAACGCAAGCACCTAATTGGAAAAGAGGTACAAAGCATCAATAAACAGCAGGGAGGATTTCTAAGAACTACAAAACACATTATCTTGAACAGTTAGCAGGTGTGAGAAAGGCACTAGCAACAGAGAACTTAACCCAAAACCAAATACCAATAAAAAAAGAATCTGACACCACAATAAACTGCATGGACTAGGAAAGGAGATGGAATATCAGGCAACGGAAACAATGGAGTTGGGATTCACATCCATTAGAAGCAGGTGGCGCCCCCTCTGAAGACCTTGAATGGCATTGGAATCCAGAAAAATCATCTGATGGGCCAGGTAACCAGGAATTCCATAGAGCATAAATCTCACTGGAAATCTCTCTTCAAACACTGGTTGTTATACTATAGTTTGCAGTACAACAGTACAAATTGTATGGAAAAAATAGTGTTAGGTTAGTCATGGGATTATGCAGCTAATAGAAGTTATATTGAGATTTAACCTAGATGTACCAGCTACTTAATTTGTTGCAAAAAATACCTTTAACCTTAAACAACAAAATCATTTGGTTTTGCAAGGTAGCTGAAATCTATGTATCAATTTAGATTGTAAATATGGCCTAACTTAGATACTAAATTTTAGGCTATGTAAAGGAGTTGATAAGTAAAACATATATAAATTCCCTTAGTAAGTCATGTATAATATTTAATCCAAGACAATTTTTCAAAATTTCATTTTATATGGTTCTCTCATTCATTTTAAAAGTATGGATCTCTAAAAAATAAAAAATAACCCGAAAAATGTTTGTCATGAGGGCAAATAGAATACATTAGCTCACTGTGCTGCTTTGCCAGTTTTAAAGAGCTAGGGAGACTAATGACAGATTCATCATCAAAATTTCTGCACAAAAGTTGAAAATTCCAACAAAAAAAATCTTAAAAATAGGACACGAATTTAGAATTTGTGTGGGAACGTTAAAGATGAGATTCAAGATTGGTTAAGGAATGTGAGAAGTTATGTCCCTCATGGCAAACATTTTTTTCTTCAAAATTCATTACTTTTTTCTAATGGAAATGAGGCACAAGGCACCAGCCACCTGTCACACAGCTGTTTAGTATAAAATCATGAGGGTGGGAGAGCATGTGCCCTGCCCATGTTTTAGAACCAGTTATGTGAGATCTGGACCTATTGGAGGAAAGTTTGTATTGCCACCTGCCTGCGAAACTTGTAAATTATGCAATGAAAGCTTCACGGGTGTTCAGTCTAATAGCGTCATAGAAACACGTTTCGACAGCTAACTCTGCTGTCTTCATCATGTGTGGAAAGCTTCAGGTGTTGTAAGCTAGAAGTCGCCACCTAGATTGGCTAAGTAGAAGTTGGTTACTGAAGCTTTCCACACCTGATGAAGACAGCAGAGCCAGCTGTCGAAACATTGTTTTTATGACAATCTGCCTGAACACCTGTGAAGCTTTCCTTGATTTTTATACTGGGAAAGTCTCCACTCATACATGTAAATTATATCCTGCATCATAAATGTTTATTTGTGGGTGAAATTTGTAGTGTTTGAAGCAGATATTGGCTATCGTCCCAGCATTCACCTAGATGACTGTAGGAAACCAATTCAAAACTTCAATCAGGATGGCTGATAGACGGGGACCAGATCTCAAACCTAGTGCCATTGTACCTCTCCGATCCAGTGTGGTGAGATTTGACGTATGCCAATAGAATGGCAGGTCACAATAATTTATCATTATTCATGGTATTCTTTATTTGTTTAATTGAAATGAGTTTTTTCCCTGTATTAAATGATATTTTTTGGCGAGACCTGGAATACTGACGGCTATTCCATCCCCCTTTTCTCTGGCAGATGCAAAAAATAAACCTTAAATTTTAGTTTGCGACAATATACCAAATATTATTAAAATAGGAGTGAGGTCAAAACAGGAATCTTCTTTTTAACTGCCTAATCAGGAATATTTTTTCACAGTATATTAGCATAATTATGTAAGAGATATCAAATATAAAGCAATATAACAAATCATAGCATAAACGAAAAGAAAAAGTACAGAATAAACTTCTTTTAAATATAACAAAACAGTTAAATTGATTATATTAAAGTTATTTACTTTTTAACCGACTTCAAAAAAGGAGGAGGTTCTCAATTCATCTGATTTTTTTTTTATGTATGTTCAGCGATATCTTTGCCAATTTTGAACCGATTTACTGTAAATGGAATTTTTATAGTGGATAGAGTACACTTCCAAAGTGGTCCCATATGAATTTCATTGAGAAACCACCCCTTCTACCCTTTTACACCCCTTAACTTTTATAAAAACCCACACTTTTTATCCGATTTTGATGGAACTTTGGAAATGTATAGTAAAAAATAAACAGAAAAATACAGTCAACTTTTGGTTTGAAAAAACTGAACCCCTCTCCCCCTATCCACCCCTTAATTTTTGCCAATGTTCTTTATACAAATCTAAAGTCGACACCATTTAACTGATCTCCATTAAAGTTGGCATATACATGTAATTTTTTATGAAAAAGGTTTCTGACCCAAAAAAATATAAAAAAACACCCCTCTCTCCCTTTACACCCAAGCTACAGTCGCCACCATTTGACCTATTACCATGAAAGTTGGCGCTGATATGAATTGAGGAAGGTTTCGGACAAAAAAAAAAAAAAAAAAAAAAATAACCACCCCCACTACCCATTATACGATTTAATTTTTATATACACCCAAAGTTTTTATCCAGTTTAGATAGAACATAGCAAACTTTTACTGTAAAATAAAGAGAAAAATAATGACAGCTTTTGGTTTGCAAAAACTGAAACCCTTTCCCCATTTCCACCCCTTGACTTTTGTCAATTTTCTTTTTGAAAAGCTACCGTTGACACCATTTGACTGATCTTTATGAAAGTTGGCACACATATGTATTTTTTATGGAGAAGATTTCTGACCAAAAAATAAAAAACACTACCCTAGCTCCCCTTTTACATCCCATAATGTTTGTACAAACCCACATTTTAACCTGATTTCGGTGGAACTTCGCATGTGTATACTTTAAAGCAAATAGAAAAAGTAACATACTACTATTACTTTGACAAAAACACAAACCCTATTCCCCTTTCTACCCCATTAATTACTGTCAATGTTCATTATATAAAGCTACCGTTTCTATTTGATTTTGAAGGAAGTATGCACATGTATACTTCAAAACAAACAGAAAAATACTGTCTGCATTTGGTTTAGAGAAGCCAAACCTCTCTTCCCCTTTCCACCCCTTTAATCTACACAAAGCACAGTTCCTATCTGATTCTGAAGAAAATTTGCACACGTTTACTTTAAAAAATACATAACAATTGTGTGAAATTAGGTTGCAGAAGCCCAACCCCTCTTCCCTTCTACGCCCACCCCTCCTAATTTCCAATGTTCTTTATAGATCCCTACCATTTTTATCAGATTTCGATGGAGCACTGCAAATGTATACTTAAGAACAAAGAGAAACATTCTGTTTATAAAACCCAACCGCTCACTCCCTTACCCCATTTAATTTTTGTAAATGTTCTTTACACAAAGCTACAGTTTTATCTGGTTTCGATGGAACTTTGCACATGAATACTTTAAAACAAAGAGAAAAATGCTGTCCACACTACCTCAACAAAACCAAACTACTCTTCAACTCCACACCCCTTAATTATTTTTTTATACACACCTAAAAATTTTATATGATATCAATAGAAATTTACAAACGTATACTTTAAATCAATTAGAAAAGACAGTCTACATTTGGTGTACAAAAGCCCAATCCCTCTTCTCCTTTACCCCCATCGTTTATAATTTCCATTGTTCTTTACAAAATCCACAGTTTTAAGTACCGTCAAAATCAATTAAGCTATTTTTAAGTCATTGCAGAATAATTATAAAATGTATGTGTCCTAATGTCTCAACATGTACTTCAGATTTCAACTTGGACCCCAAGCTTTTACATTGTGAAAACCAATTAAATATCTATATTTTCTGTGTGATGCCAGAACAAACAGATATATTCCAGAGACAGATATGTGTATGTGGTATGTATTAATGTCCAGATGTTACATGTTTCGATTATCGAGCAGCAGCTTTAACAGATTTTATGATTAGATTGAAACACAGCCTGGACCAAAATGTAAACTGACATTCCTTAACACAGCATCCAATACACTCCGTTCTGAAAGTTGTTGTAAAGACAGATTTTTTTATTTTTATTTTTTTTTTATTTTTTTTTTATTTTTTTAAAGCATTCGCTTTAACCACTGAGCTACCATGAAGTTCGCAAAATGCGAACTGCTGCGGCATATGTAAATTACAAATTAACTATAATACCACTAAAAATTTAAAAATAAAATAATTGTTTAAAAAACATAAAAACTGCCTTTAAAAAAGGGAACTAAAAATTTTAAAATAACTTTATACCTTGCTTAGAAGAAAGTAAATCTAAATGGACAATATTTTACATTACTGTTATTGAAATTTTTAAATTAATTAGTTATTTTTGGAGTCGGTGCCAGCCAAAACAAGAAAAACAAAAAGATAAAAACATTAATAAATAACAATAATACATAAAAAATCATGTTACTACTTACCTACAATTAATTCTAGAAACATTTTTCAACAAAACTGAAACATATAGATGATACACTGATACTATACTAACTATAAAGTGTTTACTGCATGATGCAGCCTACAAACTGACACTATAGCGCCAGAGATATGCCTGGATGACCAACGAGGCCGAGCAACAGATAACATACCGTTAATTTGTTTCCCTAAGCTGTCTCTCGCAGTAAAACTATCTTCCTCACGACATGCTGTAAAATATTTGGAATTTTTGTTGGTACTCTCGGTTTGCCTCAAACACCAAATAAAGTTCAGTAATTCGATCTACGCGATCTGACAGCTGGCACCACCTCCAAAAATAACTAATTAATGTAAAAATTTCAATAAAAGTAATGTAAAGTATTGTCCATTTAGATTTACTTTTTTCTAAGCAAGGTATAAAGTTATTTTAACATTTTTAGTGCCCTTTTTTGAAGGTTGTTTTTATGTTTTTTTAAACAATTATTTTATAATTATTAAATTTTTAACCAACAGTTATTTGTTGTTCACTGTACTTACATCATGTACTATAAACATGTCTTCAATGTATGCTTGCTCAGTTTCGATGAGTTCTTGTATGTAACCTTGTCTTTTCTTTTCAGTCACACTCAAACTGAACTTGGCTGTCAAAAGAAAATAACAAAAAAAAATATTGAAATAAAATATAAATAAGGTAATAATAATTGTTTTCTCTATTTTTCAAATGTCACATAATGACAATATGATAAAATATACATTTATTTCATGTTTGTAACTGAAGAAGTATTTATAACTTATGGTAGCAGAAAACTACACAGTTTATTTTTAAAGATTATTTTTACAATTTGTAAAAAGAGGATTTTTCTCATCAATCCTCCCTCCAAAGTTCAGATAAAGGAGAAAAGTAAATAATTTGCAATTTAGCTTTGTGGGTACACTGATGACAGTTACAATAATTATAATGTAACTGATGCTTTATACGACATGTCAAATGTGAGTGATACAAGAAATTCCATTTGGTTAAGATTATAATGAGGTTGTCGTGTCTGACAGGTATGGATGGGTTGGTCAATTTCTAACTAAGACTTAGATGAATATTCATCAGCCACAAAGGAGAAAGCCAGATTAATTAATAGCTTTCAATGTTTAAGAGGTCAAGGCCAAATGATTTGGAACAGCAAGTACAGTAAATACTGCACCTGGAATAGAAAGGGTTATATAATTAAAGAATTTTTAATACAGTATGAATTAAAGAAAGGAAAGAGATGAAATGATGAAGCAGCTGGATGGAAGAAATGATCTGCAGAACTATACTCTGTTATTTACAGATGTTAAATGACACCTCTATGGTATAGCTAACGCTGAAAGTTGGAACAAAAGAAATCTTATATTTTTCGTAATGAGATTGTGGACTTCAAAATTATTCAAAGAAACATGATCTTGAACAAAGAGTCTGGAAGGCTTTATGAAATAATTATGCAATTTATAATAAAATAAACAAAACAGGTCTATAGGTATATGTGGAGGCTGGAATACTGGATAGGTAACAATGACATTAAAGATGTCATTTGTATGTTCGGAGAGAAAATTATTAATACAAAATGAAACTTAATGAGTAATTTAAAAGTCAGAAGTAAATTCCTTATGAAAGAATAGCCAATAGATTTATGTGAAGCAATAAAGAATCTAAATTAAAAATAGTTATGGTTGTCGTAAACAAGAAATCTGCCCTGGTTCAAGATGTAAAAGTTTTCTGGAGTTGTGAAAACATTAGTAGACATTATTTATTTATTTGTGGCAAATAAATGAAAATTAGGAAAATATATTGGGAAGATAAAGAAAATAATTAAAATGCTAAATTATCCTTTGTCGGAGACTTATATCTGCAAAGAGTAACTGCTGTTTAACAGAAAAACCTAAACAATGTCTTGAAACTAGAATACAAAGGAATTGCAGACGGCATTAACAAAGTTACTTTTGAAGTTCTGAGAAAGGGAACAAAATGCTGAAGAAAATATCTGAAGCTGAGGTACAAAGAAACTAAAAAAAAAGTGTTACATGAAAAAAAACAGCATATGAATGTTTCTTACAGTATCCCAATGAACAAATAAGAAATATTTAATGTTAAGAAAAAGCCAAATCAGTAATATATATGGTACATAGAAATTGATAGTACAAATCCGTTAAAAATACAGAACTTGGCACAGATGGAAGACTGGATTTACGTTTGCAACTGCAATGAGATCTGAATGAAACTAAGAAATACAAATTGAATAAACCAAGAAATATAATGTCCGTCATACAATTTTGACACAGTTACCAATTTTCAAGAGGACATAAACAATAACTTACCTACAGAGGATGCTGAAGAAAAAAAGGGGGGCGGAAAGAAGTGGAAAAGACATAACTACAGAATTAATTATGCATAGTGTTTTAATATTGTTAATTAATCTTAGCATGAACAGAACAGGAATAAATGCCAAGATTTGATATTATTATGGAAAGGAAAGATAAACTAGTCCCATCACTCACTAAAGTTGAAGGAAAAAATACTATAAACCAAAAATTCGCAATATTTTGTGACAAAAACGATATCAGGAGAAATTTTATAAGTGGTGAAAAAATTAGCCATAGAATAATAGTAACAACATATATTAGTGTCAAAAATTACCAAAAAATATGTGAAAGATTAATAAAAATTATCATAAAATAAACAAACTATACTATTGTAACCTTATACTGGTGAAACCTACCTCATCAAATGTAATGTGACCAGTATCACGTGCTCATTTACCAGCTCACTCCTCAAGTTCATGTTGGTCTCATCACACACCAGTTATCTGTCAGAATGAGCTTACTTTCAGAATCTAGGCTACCCTATTGCTGCCCATGTCAGTGTCCACAACTCTCATGAACTCTAACTGTTTCACAATTGGAGCCATCGGATAATTCTGTATGTGGGATTGGTCTACCAATTCATTCAGGACATCAGACACCCTTCACACCTCAATCGCAGATAATAGTAAACATTCCTTCCTCTGGTAAATCTATCACTTGCAAGTATAGTTTATTTATTATTTATATTATAATTTTTATTAATCTTTTACATTTTAAAAAATAATTTTTCACAATTAAATATATTTCAATTACTATTATTGTATGATTAATTTCTTTCCCTCATGGAAAATATTCACTGATATTGCTTTTTTTTTTTTCACCACCATCACCTCCACTCCGATTGCAATTCTCAAAAACCAACATTCATGTGGCCGAGTTTACTGCCGATGCCAGTGTAAACTTAGCCATATGTTCCTATTTTCATGATTAAGGGCAAGACCCAAAGTATTGTGTATATATATATATATACACACTTTTTTGTCATGGCAGCCCTACTTCCTTCAACTTTGGTGATTGGTTGATTTACTTTATCTTTCCTTTCCATATTATTAATTAATTTTGATTAGACATATACCCTGGTGTGAATTTTCCTACAATTCTATTTCCATATTTCATTAAATTTTCCATTAAATTCTTTCCACGATTCAAGTAACTAGTTTCCCAAATTACTTCATAATTTTATACCTTAAATTCAGAATTCTACAGCTAATTAATATTTGTTGGATACGCATAAAAATCCATAAAGAAAGGTTAACTAAAAAAACATCAAATTAGTAGCAAATCTTCAAACAAGATATACCGTACAAAACACACACATATTCTTGAAGTAACAGATTAATTGTCACTACTTAAGATACATTTGCTAGAAGAATAAGGTACCGTAATATGTTGCAGATTATGCAGTGACAATGCACCTGTTCTTTGAGTTTATTGTGAAAGGGAGTGAATTTAACAAACTAACCTACCTGGCTGTCATTGAGTTTACAGGATTTACAGATACCATCTCTGGAAATAAATGTCTCTTGAATACATGATTATTACGAGGGCTATCCAGAAAGTAACAGACGTTTTGACCTTGTGCAGCAGTGGGTGGGGCTAGTGCCGCCATCTTTGCATCAGTGTGTTCCTACACGCAGTAAGCAAGCAGCCGTGGTAGCTTGCGCAACGTGCCTATCTTACTTTGTATACAGTGGAGTGTTAAAATGAGCGCTGCAATTGAAGCAGTTGTGAAGTGCAAGTTGTGATAAGGTTTTTGTTGTCAAAAAAATTACAAACCAATTGAAATTTATCACCAAATTTGTGATGTGTACAGCCAAGGAATAATGAGTGAAAGCTGAGTGAGGTAGTGGTGCATTGATTTTAAAAATGGCCAAACCAATGTTCACGATGAGGATCGCAGTGGTAGGCCTATCTTGTGAGTGATGAACTGGTGGCAGAAATCAACGAAAAATCTGTGAAAATTGTCGTTTCACGATTATGGAATTCTCAGAACATTTACCCCAAATTACACGGAGTTTGGTTCATGAAACTGTGGTTAGTAAACTTGGGTTACCACAAATTTTGTGATAGGTGGGTTCCGAAAATCCTAACGGAAGACCACAAAAAACAGAAACATGCTGCAGCACTAACATTTCTGGAAGACTACGACAAAAGTGGAAACGAAGTTATCGACCGTATCGTAACTGGCGACGAGACTTTGGTAATGGACGTCATCTGTGAAACAAAACGGCAGTCGATGGAATGGGGACACACACACTCGCCGGTGTAAACCAGTGGTTGAGCTCAATGGCGGCAGATTTCTATAGAGAGGGTATTGAAAAGCTTGTACCACGTTATGATAAATGCCTTAATTTAAATGGCGATTATGTAGAAAAATAGCCTAAGAGTTTAGCTCCAAAATGTATATAATAAAAAAAATTCACTTTGTGTATTTTTTATTTCAAAACGTCCGTTACTTTCTGGGTAGCCCTCGTATTACTATGTAGTGCAATTGAGTTCACACTCTGATGGCAAATCCCCTACGAATCTACTTTTGAACTACTTAAATGTCTTTCACCATTTGAAGTACACTGTACAGCACTTCTCTAAATAATTTGTTACTGGCCCTTGTTGCCTAACCTACTAAAAGAAAACTTTCCAAATCCAATATATGCCTGAAATAAAGTTTTATATTTAGGGTTGTTACTTCTCCACATGGCATTCATAATTCTTCATCCTTTATCCATAGAGGCTATAAGGCCAATCTATGTATAATAGACACCCATCTCCTGTCTTCAGATGACTTTCAACCTGGCTCCCTTGTCACATCATTTAATGATTATGTTCTATAGCCATTTCTGCAAATAAATCTAGTGCATTCTTTTCAACCTCCTTCAACAGCTGTATTTGATGCCAAAACTGCATGTCCCACAATATCCTATCGTAAACAAGCAGGGACCAAACCAACAATTTGTAGCACTTCCTTCACTTTTATAGTAGAGTCCTTGCATCACTTGTATTTATGTGAATTTCTGTGTGAAAGGGTTTTGACTTTGTCGACGGCACTATACACAACATTCTGAAGGAAACGGTTGGGTTTATCACCTCCTCCTGTCCCAAATCTTTATTACAGACTAAAATTTTAAATAATCAAGACTCTCTACAAAGAAGTATGTAGTAACATTAATTGTTAAAGGATAATACTTAACAGTTATGGATGCAATAAACAATCATAGTTAACATGAAAACCTGCATTGTGGGTGAGCAAGAACACTCTGGCCTCACATTCGGGATGCTGGTACCAATCTTTATACAACTATCCAAATGTAAGCTTTTTGAAACCAAACTAGCTAAATGATAGTATGGTTTCTTCAAAAGGCCATGGAAGAATTCATTCCCATTCCTTGCTACCAGTCTTTTCGAGGAAATAATGAATTCAATAACACAAAGCAATAGCAAAAAGAAAATATAAAGCAAACACAAAACAGTAGAAAATTAATTTAACATTTTTCTTTATATCCTCTTCTTTTTAAAAAGAAACGAAGTTTTAAATGAACTCTATGTTGTCAATCCAAGCTGCCACAACATACTAAACCTTTAGCATAGATATTCCATGATAATTTTCTTAGTTTAAATATCAAATTAATAGTGTTAAATAATTGCTATCAAAGAGGGCAGAGTCAATTGTTTACCATCAACACAGGTACACACTTCTGTAGAAAAAGCATTTAAATTTATTCCATGAATGCACAAAATACATCTGCCACATTAACTTAAAATTTTCCTGGCTTCATTTAGCACATCAGTACATGACCAACAATCTAATGTTATTTGAATACACTATAGCCAAATGCAATAAGTGCCTTGTTAAGGATTTTAAGTTTTTCTATTGACAGTCAAACAGGTGATGGTCCAAAAACTTATATAGTACACATCAAAAATGCCTAATTTTCTAGAAGTTTTAATTATTATATTCCTTTATGAGAGAACAGATGGCTACAAATCAAACAGCTCAACACAAAAGCAGATTGCTGATGACATTTTGCATAACCTCACCATGAATGTTCAGTAAAAATTGGCATATCGTAACATAAATATTTCACAAAAATCCTTTCAGTGCAAACTTTGAACTGCAGTCTTTAAAGATTTATAGTTTTTAAATTAATTGGAAATACCTTTTCTTGACACAACTTTGACTGATTGATTTATGGATTTATGTAGCGTTTTGTCTGGATCACAAGTTTCATTAAACTGTTATCCCCATTTCAGGATGAATAGAAAAAGAAAGTAAATCAAAGTTTATTAAAAGTGGTGAATAATCTATAGATACATACACCTTTTCTGTCTTTTTATCTTTTATTATTATTCACCAACTGATAAATAGGTTGCACTGAGATTGTCTGGGAAATAATTCAATTTCCATGTTGATATATTAATTAAAAGTGTATTTCATGATGCATTAAAGGCTCAATGACACACATCCTGGAAAGTGATGCTTCATCTCTCTGTCCCAATTGGGTAGCAAATTAAGATAAAAATTAGGATAGAGGAAGAAATTCCTGGTTCTCAAATTTCATATTAGGATAGTGTTGACACATTAATAAGAGGCACACACAAAATTGAAGTTTTTAGCAGAAAAATATGATGTGCACAGTGTGAAAATGCAAGAACTGCCTCTATCTATAGTGGTTGAGAGTGTTGCCTTCCTCCTTTTCCTTATTGCATTACATCTCGTCGACGACTAAGGTCATTAGAGGAGGGATGAGACTGGGAACCAGGAATGGGAAGGAATTCGGCCATGGCCTTTTGAAGGAAGCATCCCGGCATTTGCCTGGAGTGATTTGGGGAAACCATGGAAAACCTAAACGGGGATTCGAATCCGCGTCCTCCCAAATGCAAGGCCAGAACGTTAACTGTTCATCCACCATGCTCGGTGACAGAGTTGTAACAGATTCATAAATTAAGAATAAATAATAGGGAGCTAGGTTCTGAGTTGAAGAGAATATACTCAAATTTTGTGAACTGATTAATCAAAAATTCTTTAGTGAAATAATGATACCAATGAAAATATGTAAATTGTGAATTTTAACAAATTCACACTGGTGAGCAGTAGTTATAAATTAAATTGGGTAGTGGGTTTACTTTCGATAGGGTGGAAACTGTCTACAGGAATGAGAAGGCGGAAAATTATAGATACATCATTGGATATAATTACAGGTCGGGTTCCAGTGGTTGTCTTGTGCTCAGTTTGTACAGAGAAAATGCTGCTATTGGAAGCACTCTGTTCGGATGAACAGTAAAGCAAGAATTAAAGTTATTCAAATAATGAAAGGTGTCATGGGAGTGGTGTGTTGGCATGGATTTTGTATAAAATGCTGTTTATCAATGGTCATTAATACTCATTGACAGAGATACCAGTTCTTAGTCACTTCAACAGCCGTTTTTAAATCAAGTCAGCCTAAAATCCTTCCTGTTTGGTTAAACAATAGAGCTAGTTTCTGAACAAAAGTATGTTATGTTCCCATTATTTAATCTGTGTGTTGGATCCTCTGAAAAACTAAGGGACATTAAATTGTTATCCTTATTTCAGTACGAAAAAAGATAACGTAAACAAGAGTTCACTAAAGGTGATAACAGTGTGCTGATAGAAAAGATCTTAATGTCTGTTTTTTTAGTTCCTAAATTCTCATTTAATCTGTTAACCAAGGACTTCATACTTTGAGTCTAATAATTCCCTTACACAGTGATTTTTAAATTAAAACAAAAATTGGAGACACATTGCGACAAGGTAAATAAGAGTAATAGTAATGCTTCAAAATTACTGACCAGAATAATATACAGAAGGATGGAAAGGGTAGTAGAAGAGATAGTAGGTGAAGATCAGTTTGGGTTTAGGAAAAATCGCGGTACAAGGGAAGCAATTCTGTCTTTAAGATTAATACTTGAAGGGCGGATCAAGAAAAACAAAGATACTTTTATGGCATTTGTTGATTTAGAAAAAGCTTTTGATAATGTTAGGTGGGACAAGATGTTCAAAATTTTGAAGAAGTCAGGTCTAAAGTATCGAGATAGAAGAATCCTCTATAAACTATATAAGAATCAAGTGGCTGTGATAAAAGTAGAGAATCATGAGAGACATGCATCAGTTAAAAAGGGTGTGAGACAAGGTTGTAGTCTATCCCCGTTAATATTCAACTTGTATGTAGAAGAAGCAATGAAGAAAGTCAAAGAAAAATTTCCATGTGGCATAAGTTTTCAGGGAGAAAAAATCAGTATGCTACGATTTGCTGACGACATTGTCTTATTAGCAGAGAGGGCTGAGGATATTGAGAAGTTATTGAATGGCATGAACAAAATACTGAAGGAAGATTTTGGACTGAATATAAATCAAAGTAAAACAAAAGTGATGAAATGTAGCAGAAATGACACCAATATTAGCAGATTAAATATAAAAATAGGATCTGATGCAATAGGAGAAGTGAGTGAGTTCTGTTACTTGGGAAGCAAAATTACAACCGATGGCCGAAGCAGGAATGATGTTAAAAGCAGAATAGCACTAGCAAAAAGAGCCTTCATGAAAAAGAGAAACCTTTTATTTTCAAATATTGATCTAGGAATTAGAAAGAACTTCTTAAAACTCTATGTGTGGAGCACAGCACTTTACGGTAGCGAAACATGGACTTCAGGAATACCGGAAAGAAAGAAACTTGAAGCATTTGAAATGTGGTGCTACAGAAGAATGCTGAAAATTAGGTGGACAGACAAAGTAAGAAATGAACGAGTTTTGGAAATGATGGGTGAGGAAAGAAGTTTATGGAAGAAGCTTACAGGACGAAGAGACAGGCTGATAGGTCATATTTTGAGACATGCTGGATTGGTTAATTTGTTAGTGGAGGGAACTGTGGAAGGTAAGAACTGTAGAGAAAGACAGAGATTAGAATATATGAAGCAGGTAATTGAGGACGTGGGTTGTAGGGGGTATGTAGAAATGAAGAGGTTAGCACAGGATAGGAAGGGATGGAGGATTGCATCAAACCAGTCTAAAGACTGACGACAGCAAAAAAAAAAAAAAAAAAAAAAGTTTATAATGACATCAGTTAAAAAGAGATAATTCTACAAACAGCAAGATCTTCAATTGGTGTCTCATAACCATGTTTACAGTAGTACCATAAATTAGATTAAGATTAGAAATGAGTATCATATAGCCAGACATTCACATGGCACATGTAGAAAGCAAAGGAACTAGTGTATTATAGGAATAAAAAATGATAAAATAGATTTAAAAAAAGTCTGAATTAGAAATGTAATATATGGCACTTTCAATAGCATTCAAGAAGTCAGTTACTTCTCTTGCATATGTTCTGAGCTGACTGATCCTATGCAGACAAACTCTGTGGAGGGAGCTTTCCCCACCTGAAGAGAGTATATATTTTTGTTTCACGAATACATTATACTGAAAATATGTTACTTCACTCAAACTGCACTGTAAGAAAATTGCAAGTTTGAGGGAAAAGGAAGATGAGTAAATACAAATAAGGACAAAGAAATGAACCATCATTTACCACAGATGACTGAACTGACAAAACATGAACTGAGGAATGAAGTTTTATGATTGTTGAACCTTTAACAGTGAAAGAACAAAATATGCTTCAGGTACGAATCCAACAACTGCAGTGTGGCTGTTAAGTTAGCAATTGATTATCTCTGATTCCTACTTCCAGCAAATCATATTATGCAAATTAATGGTTTATGTCATGAATTTAAATCTATGCATGTCTGTGTTTTCGCTATAAAATCAATATTTCTTTCTCTACCCTCATTAATTTCATAATCATTTATGGCTGATGAAATATGTGAATTGAATATAAAAAATTATGTTTCTATATTATCAAGTTGACAATTTATAATTTTGAATTACTCAGGGTGTTAGAATTTTGAAGGACAAAATTTCCTACAGCAAATATTATCCAATGTAAATTAGAGGAAATATTAATTTTGCTCTGAGATATTGAGAAGTAGGAAAGATATGTAAATGTAAATGTACAATACGCTCTTAAAACACCAAAAATGGCTGAAATGGAACATACACAAAAGGAAAGGATAAGATGGCAATAGCTTAAACAGTAAATAGACAACGTGTGTTGAGAATTTTTTCTGATCAATTGTATATTGTGTACTTCTTTGGCAATCTACTAGGACAATCCAATGTAAGATATATCAGTAAAATGATATAAATAACAAATGATAGGGAAAACGACTCATCACTCACCAAAGTTGAAGCTTGTGAAGAGTGAAAAAGATACATGAGGAACAAAAACACGCAATATTATGGTTTTAGATAACGGACCAAGTGTTACGGGAGGTGTGCACATGCCAAAGTTTGTCAGAATAATGAAGAAGTATAAAATAAAACAATTTAAATGTTTATAGGTCTTCAGCAAGGATCTTAATTAATCTCAAAACTTTAAGATTACACCTGCAACAGTATTTTTTTTCCTACCCAGCACTACCTCCATCAAATACTGCTCAATAAGACAAGTTGATGAATTCTGCTAATATCAGAGAACAGTAAATTTTCATTGAAATTTTAGTTCCATTACTTTTTGAAATTAACATATAAATATAAATGACACACACACACACACACACACACACACACACACACACACACACACAAAACCCTGATGTGATTTAAACAAAAATTCACAAAATAAAATTTGATTTAGATCAATAGGTAAATTGATGTAACTGTTTTTCTTACAATAATTCCAATAAGAATTCTAAACTGTTTGATAGGTAGATGATTTAAAAGCCAAAAATTTTATAAACTGAACAAATTTTATTAACCATTTGTCAAGTAGTGGGAATATTTGGGTGGTTTACATTTGCATTACAATATTGTTTCTTCACTCATTTGATATCACTAATGACAATAGTCAAAGCAAATAACATGCCTTGACATGTTTAGACCTGCTTCAAAAATATTTTTAGTGGAGAAATACATCAGACTGTAACAGAATTATTTAGCTGGAGAACATTTTGTGATATTAAAATTCAGGTTTAAAGAAATAAATAAAGAAAATTTCTGATACAGATTAACTTTACAAATCAATTAAAACTCATGTTCATTGATCTAAACATTTGTACATGTGCAGATCTCACTTCCATATTCGTTGCTATTGAATAACAATTATATCAAAGGAGTCACTTATGTATTTCATTTATAACAATATTAACAAGTTATTTCATATGCTACTATTTGTAAACACAATGAAATGATTAGATGAAAGTATTTGGTATTTTAATAACAGAAACAGAATACTAATATGGACTTGGACAACATAAGAATAGGTGGCATATATAAGCATGTTATCACAGATTACATAAATGTAAATGCATGAAAATTTTTTGAGATTCACTTCCAGTACTTCAACTAAATACATATCAATGTACCTTTTTAGAAAAGAAAAGAAAAAACATTAGGATATATCTAAAGACTAAATAAAGCCACATGCTGATGCAAGTCGAATAATGGAACTCTTCTTACTAATAATAATGATGGATATTGAATTTAGTGATAACAGACTCTTCTTAAAAATAACAAAAATTTTTATACGTCAATTATCCCAACTACTAATAACATTCATGGTAAGCCATTCTTAACAGTCACACACATGAAATATCTGCAAACAAAACTTTGCTTCAATGTGGTATTAAAATAGCTCTAAGAATGACTGTAGTAAATCTTATTTCTGGTAAAGTTTTGGCAAGTATTACATCTTTTTGGATATGTTAGTTTTAAGTAATGAAAACAAGTCTCACAGTTTAATAAATGACTAAATATTGTGTAAGTATGATTTAGTAAATATCCAAACAATTTCTCAATTTTTATTTACAAGCTAGGCAGTGAACTGGTACTACTGATGACCTTCCTTGAAGTCATTTTCAACATTCAAACCACTAAGACACACCTCAATAACAAGAGTATGTTTGTGCCAAAATTGCTTTATAAACATTTCATAGCTCTATGCTATATAACAAATGATGTACAATTAAACATTTCAGTATCATATACTCTCCAAATATCCAACAAATCACATTCTTACATAACATACTGACTATAGTTACACAATAAATAAAACAACTATATACAATCTTAACCACTCAGAAGATATTTCATTCCTATGTAAAGATATATTTTCATCAATAACCACAACAGCTTTCAAAACAAATGAAGATTACAAAGTTCCATATCTTGCAGTGCAGTACAACAAATGAACTATTATTTCATTTTCACAATGTATAACTTATAGAATTTGTACCATAATCATTAAAACAATAACTATAGCCAACAGCTGTAAATCGTGAGTATTCAAAAACAGATTTAAAAAATCTAAAATAGAAGAAAACCTATATTTTCAACCTAGAAAGACATTTCCAGCTATGAGAAAAGCAAGCATTACTTTAGTTAATTCAAAACAGTTCAAAAAGCACAAAGGCTCCAGTGTTAACTTCAACGGACAAGTTGATTTTTCATGCTGCTAATGTACACAAAGCTATTTTTAACTGATATGGTAATAACCTTTATCATAAACATGAAGTTGTGTTGATTAAATACGACTCCTACAGTTTCTAAAAGCAGCACAGTAGCCATTTATTAAGAAGCTTATCTCTGCTGATGGAATGTAATAATGATTTTCTTTCTTATTTTAAACAAGCATGGAGAGTTCTACAGCACTGTAGCTTAGCACTGAAGACTTTTTTTTAAATAAAATTCAAGTACTATAATAAATGTATTGAAATGTTCAGCAACTAGAAAAATTATAATACTAAAATTAAAATGGAGACCAAATACTATGGACTAATGAGCTATGGGTTGAGAGGACACTTAAGTTTGCTATCAAGGTTTATGAATGGAATATGTTTCTCTGGAATCCAATGTTCTACAATTTACTATACGAAAAAATAATGGCATGTCTGTATAAACAAATTTTGCAAGAAGGAGAGCAAAATTATAATGAAGATTGTATTTATAGCTGTTAATATCATACACAGCACAATAAAAATTACCAGTATACAGTTATCTTCATGGCTACTTCATAGCAATTGGCAAAATCATGTTTACCTCAGAATGCAGAATACATATTGTAAACAATGTTAAAAAGAAAGAGGTAGAAAAACAACTACAGAACTGAAGCAAAAATTAGTATTCTAAATGGAGAAAATCAGTACATGCTTACACACTGTTGGCTAAAGGTGAGGACCCACTAATACCATGCAATATTTAAAAAAAAAAAAAAAAGTAAAAAAATGGCAACTTACTAGGAAAAGGAACATTTATGGAGCAAGTTAATGGCTTGCAAATAGTAGCTATGCTACATGTTCATGCCACACTAAAATATGAGCGTAAACAATGTGAAGTCTTGAAGCTAATGCTAAACTGTTAACTTAAAAAGTTACACAATTTAAATGAGATTCTGTAACATTTATATCCGATCAGATCAGCTCATTCACGTTATCTTCTCAGTGGTAAAAAATACAACCACCTGAAAGTAGCTGACAATTGCAGGCTAATCTTATATCACCAACATATACAATTACAGTATATAAGAAACAATCCTTGCAAAATCTAATGTCAATCAGCAGAAATTTTGAAACATCCACCATAACTTTCTCCATCTTGGCAATACTACATTTAATTTGCAGATGCGATGAATGTTGAGTGGGTCCGCAACCTGTAGACAAGGTGCGCTTGCACACTCCTACAAGTGACAGAAAGAAACAAAAAAGTCAACATTATCTAAATTAGAGCAGTAAAACAAATTTAATAGAAATTAGAATCTGATTTACACAGCAAGCAGCTTGTTGTTGTAATGTTTTGTCCAGTATATACTAGTTTTGTTCAGGAAGTAAGATTGATTTCACACGTCATACATGGGTGATTGTCTCCTACAACCATTATTTGAGTTATATTGATGTAAACATTTTTTGTTGTCTTCAGTGCTAGTTTAAAATGATGAAAAAAATGGAAGTCCCATCATCTATGAAGTATGGTTGGTCATAAGATTTTAGCTCCCAAAAAATATTTGTATTTGAAATTTGTGGAGAACACATCATGAATGAAGGAAATGTGAGCCAATTTAGAACCAACAGCATGGACTACTGACTGCTGGAATTTGTCTAGTGCACAACAATGCATGACCACATACCAATGTATATACATGTATATTAACTTAAGAGTTAGGTTGGGAAATTTTTGAACATCCAGTATACAGTCCTGATTTAGCTCAGTATCTCACAGGCTTTATTGAAAATACTGAGTACTTGAGTATTTTTTTTTTTGGCCTTCTTAACTTCAACTGTGGTAAGTGATAAGTTTTCTTTCTTTCAATTCATATTATTCATGTTTCTCCACTTAATGAGATTTTTAGATTGACAATAGACAAAAGACATTATGGAGAAATGGCTGAATGGGTAGAGGATGGATTTCTTTGGCGAGGGAATACAAATATTGATGTCATGATACTACAAATGCCTCAATGGTGACCATGCATAACTATAGCATAATGTACACAGTATAATTAAGCAATAAATATATAAAAGGATTTTTTCTAAGTTTTTATAAAATCACTTGGTTCTTACTTTCTGGGCATTGGGATAAATGACACTCAAACAGTTTAGTGCTGAATTTTTTTTATCAATTAAATGCAGGACAAAAGGATACTGTCAAAAAGAAATTAGTAGTTGTAAAGAATGAACTAATAAGTATAGTTAAAGAATAAACAACAAGAAAAAAAATAAAACTTGTCAAAGCCGAAGGCACAAGACACTCAGCTGGAGAGAGGGTAAAAAAAAAAGAGACATTTTGGAAACCTAACAACTGAATTTAACATATGAATTGGATGTGAGCACAGTTGAGAGAACGAATCATTTCTATTTCACATGATTAAGGCTTTACTGAAAATAAGTATTTAAGTTTTTATCTTTGTGGGATTCCTTCCTTCAACTTTGGTAAGTGATGTGTTTGCTTTTCTTCAGTTCATGTTTAAACACCACATTATTCTCAGTTATTATTACTGCAATAGTTGATTTTTTTTAATCAACAATGTGTCCCACCAGTTATGATTCCAGTTTTTAATTTGTTAGCATTCTCATATTTTCATGTACAACTAAACAATGGGCACAGGGATGAGAAATTGCTTAATGCCTCATTAACAGTGAGGTTATTACAGGTGGACAGGAGGATCAATGAACACCTGGATTGATTTCGGGAGACCACAGAAAACGGAAAACCTATCTCCTTCCAAACGAGAGGTCACAGCGTTACCACTGACCAACTATGCTTGATAAGAATAATTTAAACATGTTCAAGGCTACAATGAGATAATTATCAATCCAAACAGCGAAACAAATTATTCTTTATCCCATACAGCAATCTGCTTTAATCATTTTATAAATAAGCAAGAAACTAAAGAGAAGACTGATAAAAACTGAATTTATAATCCTTAATTGCAATAAACAAAAAAGATTAAAAAATTCAAAAAACAAGATTTTTTTTAAACAAAGTAGTGACAATAGAAAATGAATTACTCAATAAATACCAAATATACAAGTATTAAAAATGTTTAAATGATTAGTATGTAGCTTTATATCAATTATCAATAAAACTTTTATACAAAGTTAAAGAATAAATCTTTTGCGTTTGTTAAAATATCTTAATTAGCAGTTGTTGCAATAATTTTGCTTGAGAAACATATAACTTTAAAAGGATGTAGTTTTAAGTAGTAATTTACATTCAGAATGTGATTTTCTGCTATCAACATTGTTACCTAAATTGCCAAGGTCCTCGGCAGCAGTTTTTTTTTTCCTTTTGATTAGTGATAATTTTATAATAATTTGAATTTATGAACATACAAAAACTAAAGAAGGGCAGTATATGGAATAAGAAACTTATTTATTACAATTGTGTGAATATATAAAAGAAAATTGAAGAAATGAGTTCATAAAAATGATGGCTGATAGTGGAAATATAGTTGAGGGTATGAATAAACTGAAAAAATAGTGAAATAAATATTTTGAAGACCTATTAAATGTGTTGCAAACAAACATCCAGTATGGAAGATGATTGTGAAGAGTTAACAGCAGATCAAGAATGCATTAAGAAAAATAAGGAGTGCAAAAAGTATCAGTCGACATGTGAAAATACAGTAGTTATACATAGTGCAGACATAGGATGAGAAAATGCTTTGAGAAGACTGGAAGAGGGATATAATGGCACTAATCTCCAAGAAGAGAAATAATAGTATATGCAAGAATTAGAGGCAACATCCTCTTGTGTCATTCTACAAAAAGAGAGAGAAGGATAGGGAGAGTGGTGGTAAGTGAATTATAAGAGAAGCATTATGGCTTCAACCAGGGAAGGTCAATAGGGAAATTAATTTTTGCAATAAGGCAATTATTAGAGAGGCAGTATGAGTACGAGAATTACCTAATCACGACATTTTTGAACATCAAGATAGCTTATGAAAGCCTCTACAGAGAGAATGAGTGAAGCATTGAAAGTGGAAGGAGTTATTAACGGATTAATCAAGAGAGTAAAATGTATGTATGATGTATATAAGAGTTGTGTGAAACTGGGTTTAGAAAGGAAAAGACGTAGTTCAGCCTCAGGCAGGGGAGTGTTCTCTCACCACATCTCTTAATTGTTGTTATGGTCAAATAAGGTAGGCAGTAAGACAGTATTTGTGGATGTGATGGTTGGGGAACTGAGAGTCAGATATGCGAGAGCATTAAGTAGTAGATTCTTGCAGAAAGTATTTTTTTGGGGAGGAAAACAGAGTGAAGTAGTAATTACAACATGGTAGAAGGATTTGGCCAATCCGAATGTCACCTGCAGAGATTAGAAATTGAAGGCTGCAGTGTGATAGAATGGTAGAAACAGCAAGAAAATAATTTAATGTTCTCAGGAGACTAGCCAAGTTAACAAGGTGTTCAACTCAGATATTTCAGCGATCAAGTTCATTGTTGCCATTTCTGGTGACTTTACTAGAACAAGACAACTGAATTATTGTGTATAAACTCCTTATAATGTTCTCGGTTGATTAGATGTGTTAATATCAATTACAAAACCAAGAAAAACTTTGTTTTTAGGAAGAAAATAAAGAGGCCTGAGTTCAAGCAGTGACGTGACGCAGAAGTGCAAAGGGATTGTGGTACCAATAGTAACATTGTTTCAAAGCTTTGATAAAATTATGGAAAAACAAGATAATAGCATACACCCACATAATTGTGCAAATTTAAAATTGATAGAGGGGAAGACAGCATCCTTCAAGTGGTAATGGTCCAGCCATATTGCACAGATGAAAGACCAAAGATAGACAAAAGCAGTGTTTATAGTAGAGCTAAAGACATTACCACGGACAAAGAGGAAGATCACCTGACGAATGGGACACGGACATATGCAGGGATGTCGGAGTAAACTGGCAGAGAATTGCTCAAGATGGTTCAACCTGGAGAAGATTGTTCAAGTTCTACCTGAACTCGCGACTTTAAGAGGCCATATCAGAAAATGCTTAGACTGGCTGATAATTATAAAGAAGAGTATATTTACTATTAATTGGCATGATTTGCCCTGGAGTAAGAGAGAAAAAATGATACAAAGATATTTTAAGAAGCAAAATTATGTGACAATTTAAACACCCGGACTGGAAATATTCCAATTCTGGGAGTTGGTGAATTTGGAGAACAGCATATGAATAGGAATATATATTAAACAATGAAATCAAAGGCGCTAAGTAGCGAATAAGAATTAAATTAGGATAGGGAAATGAGCCAGCACTTACCTTAAGATGACGGATGTGGGGCATGAACACACAGAAAAGACAAAAAAACAAAACTTATAAAGAAATTTTCAGGACGAGTCCTTTATCAACAGGAGAACATTATGGGAGGTGGGTGATGTTAGAGACTGTCTCACAGAAATATAAATAAAAGGGCAGCAAGTAATTAAGGATATGGAATTACTGTACAGTGAAGGCAATATAAATAAAGGATATTACACAATAGGATAGCAAAATGAACCACTACTTATCTTAGATGATAATATGGCATCAACACACAAAAACACAAGAATAACAATGTATATTTTGGGTCTTGGACCTTTTTCGATAGGAGAACATTATTGTTGGTGGGTGTTGTAGGAGACAGTCTCACAGAACAAAAGGTATTGTTATTTATATTGCCTAAAAGTCGTATCCTTTTTCCTAAATATTCGTGTAGAGTGAAGGCAGTAAGAGATAAAGCAGCACATATGAAATTAAAAAGAATAAAAGCAAGAAACTAAAGAAGACTATATAGAAAAAAGAAAGGATAATAAATAGAAAATAGGATCTATGCACTGTGAATCGTGGGACAGATCTACAGCTAATCAGTATTTATGAAAGTCTTTGCATATAAAGGGCTAAGAATGATGTAGCAGACATACAATTAATAAATGAACAGCAATGGAAGGAACATTACTAGAAACTTTGGTATATAGAAATCCCCCAGAAAAACAATTTACCATAATAGTTTTGTTGATCATATCTTCTAACAACAATTTGCTCTGAAAAACATGAAAAATAAGAGGGCATAGGGACCCAATGACATCAACATGGAACTATGAAATTATGCAGACCCTCTGTGTGAATTCAGACTGTTACATCTGTACAATGGGTATTGGGAAAGTTATAATACACCCACCAGCTGGAAAATCATAGAGGTTATATCTGCCTTCACAAGGTGATAGAGAAATGAATGTAAAAATTATAGAGGCATTAGTCTAATGAATGCTGAATATAAAATATTTGCAAAAATAATGACTGCCAGACTGAAAAAATTGTAGAAATTAAAATACAAGAGTAACAGGCTGGGTTTGACAAGGGACATACATGTAACAATAACATCTTTAGCTTCAAAAGAATTCGAGAAAAAAAGACGCGAGCGATTTGGAAAATCATATTGCTTTAAAGAACTTCAAAAAAAGATTCTGACAGAGTGGATAAACACAAATTGTGGGATATAATGGCTAAAAACAAATTTCCTGGATACTTAATTGAAACTACCAAAAATGTATATACAGATACAAAAATAATAATCAATAATATTTTACATGCAATAATTTAATTGGGATGGAGCATACGTGTCAGTGTCAATTTCTATAGTTATCTATTTATTACTTTCTTAATATCTCATATCCGTTGGATGTAAAATGTCCCACCCATCTACTTTTGCCCTTTACAAATTTTTAAATTCTTTCAGTTTATGGTAAATTATTCATCATTTTTCTTGGTAATTTATTATTTAAGCAATGTAAATCACAAAGAATAGGGAAGAAGTTGAAGATGAGAGGGCTGCAAGGAGTACAAATTTTTATGACTTTACAGTTTGTTGATACTGAGATCATTAGAGACATGAGAAGGCTAGGGAACAAGGGTTTTTTTTTTTTTTTTTTTTTTTTTTTTTTTTTTTTTAACTGCTTAACATCTCTCAACAGTGAGGTCTTTAGAGACGGTAAAGGATGGAGGGCAAGGAATGGGATGGAATTTGGCCATGGCCTTTTGAAGGAAGCATCCCGGCATTTGCCTGGAGTGATTTGGGAAACCATGGAAAACCCAAATCTGGGTGCCCGAACGGGGATTCGAACTGCCGTCCTCCCAAATGAGAGGCCAGAACGCTAGCCTTTACACCACCACGCTCAGTAGGGAACAAGGAACAGGATAGAATTCGGTAATGGAGTTTTGAAGGAACCATCGTGGCATTCGACTGGAGGGATTTAAGGGAATCATGGAAAACACAAATCTAGATGGTTGGGCGGGGATTCGAATCCATGTCCTCCCGAATGTGACGCCAGAATGACAAAAATACTACACACAAGATAACACAAATGTACAATATTTTGGTTTGAAACCTTATTAATATAGGGAGGATTGGGACATTTGGCAAGGAGATGTGCACACACCGCAGCTTACAGCATGACTCTTTTATATGAAGATTTCATGATCAACACAAATGCCTTACACCAGTGTTTCTCAAGCTAATGGTCTTGTGATAATTAAAACTGGTTTGCAATTGGGGATTGATGAAGCTTTCCCATGAAAGAATATCACGACGCGATCAATTGTCTTAGTGCCTGTACTATTGTAAGTGACTATTGTCCTCCCAGGTAATATGGATGTTTAGTTGCTCTTGTGATAATAATGACACAAGGAAAGAAAATTCATCCACACTACTAAGTAAAACATGGAAGTGCATTCATTTCACTTTTTATTCCACCATTAAACATAATATGTCGGCAACAGACATGATATAAACAGATCATTGTTTAATCGGACTCCTAACTAAATTAAAGCGAACATAACAGTTCGTACAGCACACATTCGTAACTTTCTTATTTATTACAGTTTCTAACATAGGCGACTCATAACTGAAAACTGATATACCACTACATGGTGAACATTCGCACAAATCGTCCTTACACGACCAGCCACTCCGAAATTACCATACAGACCCTTTCACTTAAGGGCCCCATACACACAGCAACTTGTTGGCCAACATGGTTGTGTTGTAGCTGAAGTTGGTGTGTGTATGGGTAAGCTGGCAGACTAAATCTCAAGTTGGCAGTTTTCAAACTCCCTTGATATTTGGGGGAGGGGGGGGAGGGGGCACATTGTTGTGCCAACGTGTTGCAGTGTGTATGGGAAAGTTGTCCAACCTGGCTGCCAACATCAGTCTGCTCCAGTTTCTCATTGAGGCAGTGCTAGCGATCTATGCTAATAGTGGTGTTGTGATGGCTACTATTCAGAACAATGATGCATGGAACACAGTCATCGAAAAGTTTCGCTGTCTAACACAATTGTGAAAAGTGAAATCTGATTTACAAAAAAAATAAAAATTAAAGAAACACAGGCTGGGAAGACTTGCTGATTGATTTCAAAGAAGTGAAACAGGGTGCCACACTTGAAAGCATGAAGAAAAGTAAAGCAAATATGTGAAAATGCTATCGACAGGATCTCAAGAAAAAACTTAAAAGTGAAAGACCTGGAGCAGTAGATGAAGATATATATGAGCCTACCCTGTGGTACTTTGATAAGTTATATTTCTTACGGGACCAGGAAAAACAGTTATCAGGAATATCGTCCTTTGACAGTGCAAACAACGGTGAAGACGACAATCACGAGTCTGAGGTCAGCTCAAGTTTAATTTATAGCTTTGCAATTAAGCAGATTTTGGTGAAATAGTGCAAATTATAAAAGTATCTTAAATATGTAGATCATTGGTTAATTGACCATCCATTAACCGAACTCAATTTAGAAAAGAAAAAAATAATAATAGTTTGATAGGTATTTTTAATTATTTTTATTGTAAATAATATGAATTACTGTTGGAGTGTTAATTGTAATTTAAAATGTCTAAAAACTGTTTTTTTAAAATAAGTGAATAAGTTCAAAGTTTGTCGTTGTAAAAGAACAGGTGTAATAGAAAATCTAGTTTTCTCAATTTTTTCACTCAGTCTTTTGATTTTTGGCTCCCCTCCTTCCCGATTTTTCATGTTATTATTTCTTAAAACTTATGCCAGTTTTATATTCCATTTCTCTACACAAAATTTTCAAGTCGATTATTTCTTAACGTTTTCCAATTGTTATTAAGACGTGATTCATTTCATTGTTAGAAAATGTGTAGACTCTGAGCATTTTTCATAAAAATTTTGTTTGAGGTACATGTATATTTATTTGCATATAAATTGGACTTGTGGGTCTCATATATTTCAGTTAATTGAAGGTCTACTGTATTTAAAATACTGTACATCTCTGACTGGCACTGAAAAATAACTGCTTTGTGTACAATTACAATTCTTGGAGTAATATCTGTAAAAAAATTATGAAGAGTTAATTTTACTATTTATTGGTGTCAACTTTATTTTGTCATGAACAGGGAATATTTAAATAAGTTTCAAGATTCGAGTGGGGTCACAGAAGAAAATAAAATAAACAATGGTCTGCCAAATTCAGAACCATTAAATAACAGTGATGATTCATATGTGAATGAAGGAAAAGATAAAACTAATACTTTTGTGAATCTGAGCCAGCTGATGGACAAATGATAATACCTTGTATGAAAGAAGACAATTTTATAATCCAAATACTAATGAAAATAATTGCAAAAATGGAATAAGGACAACAAGAAATAAAACAAGAAACAAAACAAGGACACCCCAATTTGGAACAGAGATGAGTGGGATTGAACAACAAATGAGTGAAATCCAGCTCAAGGTGAGTACGAAAATGGAGATGATGTATGAACACACATCTCTTCAGGAACAAATGGTACTGAAAGTGGTGCATCGATTAGCAATTCAGAACAAGAAGAGAGAAAATAATCAGTAGGAATGATGATAAATAAACAGGAAGAGTTGGAAAGTAGTTTGAAGCAAGAATTTTCGGCATTTCAGGAAATGGTTGATGCAATGACACAAGAGATAATGATGTTGAAGCAGGATGTAGGGGTGTACAAAGTTATTTTCCAAGCCAACGTCAAAGGAGGGAAGAACAATTTGGGTCAACTAAACAGTGCAGGGAGACCTGCAACCCCGTGTAATTGTTGAAATATATAAGGACTAGACAACCCGTGCAAAAATTTCGCGAATAAAATGCGATGAATAGTGAGGTTGAATGCTTTTCATACAATGAAAAGTAGAACTGCACTTTTATAGGAATTTTTTTTTTTTTTTTTTTTTTGGTGTAATAGGTACGCATTAAAATACTTACAACATATTACGAAACAGTTAGGAAAATTTAAAACACTCTGTATGTGCGACAAAATGTCACTGACCTTAAATAATACAACCAACCCGAACAAATTGCATGCAGCATATCAACATCTCTATGATGTGCGTTGCTTTGCGAATAAAATGTTTACATTGGAACTGTATTGCAAAACAAAAATGTTTCCATAACAGAAAAAAATATCCGAAAAGCTACTTATTGTATAAAAAACAGTTTACTGAAATCTGTGAGATATCACTTGCTGCAATCTAGGGACTTGGCTCTGAACTCTATGACACGCGCGACCTCTTTAAGCATCATATTCCTAAAAATTCTTTCTTAATTTATGATTTTACCTAACTGGAGACCCTAATCTTTAAAACGATATGACATTTATCGATTTCGGTTAAGAGATAAATGGCTCGCAATAAAAAAAAAAAAGAATTTAAAAAAATCCTTTTATAATATATGGTGTGACCAAAGCAGCCACTTTGGTCTTTAAAATGATACCCCATTTATCGATTTCAGTTAGGTATCAAGGGAGATAAATAGCTCATTACAGAAAAATGCATTGTAGAAATAGTAATGCTTTTGCCCTTTAAGGGTCGAATTTTGAAAAACTTCTTTCTTAAAATATGGTGCAACAGAAACGAAGACTTTAGTCTTTAAAATGATACCACGTTTATCAATTTTGTTTAATTATCAAGTGAGATAAAAAAAAAAAAAAAAAAACATTTTAGAAATATTGACATTTTTGCCATTTAAGGGTGTAATTACGAAAAATTCCTTTCTTAAAGTATAATTTTACTATGGTGGAGATCTTAATTTTTAATATGATACCTCACTTATCTACATCGGTTAGATATGAAGGGAGATAAATGGCTCATTGACACAAAAATGCTTTGTAGAACCATTTATACTTTTTCCCTTCAAGGGTTGAATTCCAAAAAAATTCTTTCTTAATATGCGATGTCACCAAAGATGAGACATTATTTTTCATAATCCTTCTTCATTTATTGATTTTGGTTAGATATCCAGGAAGATAAATGGCTCAAAGCACAAAAAAACGCATCATAGAAATATTGACATTTTTACCCTCTAAGGGTTGAATTACATAAAATTCCTTTCTTAAAATATTATGTTACCATGGTGGAGACCCTAATTTTTAATATGATAAATCATTTATCTATATCGGTTAGATACCAAAGGAGATAAATGGCTCGTGACACAAAAATGTCTTGCATAAATAGTGATACTTTTGACCTTTAAGGGTCAAATTCCGAAAAATTCCTGTCTTAATATATGATGTCACCAAAGCAGAGATCTTAATCTTTAAAATGATACCCCATTAAACGATTTCAGATGTGTATCCAGGGAAATAAATGACTTGTAACACAGAAAACAGCATTTTAGAAATATTGACATTTTTGGCCTTTAAGGGTCAAATTCCAAAAAATTCCATTGTTAAAATATGGTGTGACCAAAGTGGAGACCATAAGCTTCAAAATGACACCTCATTCACTGATTTTGGTCAAGTATGAAGGGACATAAAGGATTGTGACAAAAAAAAAAATACCTTATAGAAATAATATACATGATGCACTACCTAGGTACTGGACAGAGGCAGAAAAAAATAAACTACATCTGAATGATGCTGAAAAATGAGGCGTTGGAATGTGCATATGAAGCAACTGAGAATAATGAGAAGTCTGAAATATTTCTGCATATGTTTTTGAGGAAATACTGTTTTAAAGAAAAACAGAGGAAAGTGAAACAGGATTTTAGAAATCGCAGCCCGTACAACCGGTAGTACGGTAGTCTCAGGGAGTACTGTGAGAAACAGCTGAAGAATCTAAAATAACTGGTAAAGTACAGGAAAGGAAATTGCCTCGAACGATATGGGAGGAGCTGTTGTTGCAGAGATGGAAATGCACAGACATTTTTTTTGGATAACGTGGGGAAAACTGATGGATGGAGCATAGGTAAAGAAAAAGAACAGCACTGAAATTATAATCCTAGGTATGGCAAAAATCACGACATGAGGATAAGAACAAACTACACTGTAGGAATGAGGGAACTATAATGCTAGATATGAAGCATGCCAAGATCAACGAGTAAATAATAATTAGAATTTTCAGAATGCAAGAGGCATATGGCAGTAATTAGAAAAAAGTGGGTATGAGAGATCAAGGCTATGGTAACATGAGTACCATCAAGATAATGAGAAAATTAGAGAAGAAAATTGAGAGAATGTATCGGATGAAGTGGAAAGATGAATAAGAGAAACTAAAAAGGTCTTCTGAAATGGCTTATTTACAAGCCACAATGTACACAGTGCCGACTAATTATCAAACATGACAACGTATATATATGGGCAAAAAACCCATCATTTTGGACATAAGGAGAATAACAGAAGGTAGAATAAAACCGAGGCATCAAGAGGAGTGAGAGGTAAATTAAATGGAAAAGAAGATACAAATCATAGGATAAAGAGAAGTGGTATAAGAGAAACAGTGGGATCAGGTGGTTTGAAAGCTTCAGTTAATGAGTTTGAACCTCTATCAATAAGCGAGAATGTAAAAGAATGGAAGATAGAATGAGTGGAGAACAAATAAGAGAACAGAACAGAGTGAGAAACCAAATGCAAATGAATTTGCCAGTTAATGTTGATAAGGGAAATGTTATAAAAGCTTCGAAAGAGAAATGTAATGGGGGAAAAATGCAGAAGAGAGAAAGTATGAAGGGGCATATAACGAAAGTGCCAAAGAGGATGTGAACTGCTGGGTTATGCAAGCTTGAGAGGTGGAACTGCAAGGAGGAAGTATGAAAGAGATGAATGAACCACAAGATGGTAATGTAGAACAAACAGAAGTGTTGGATCAGAGTGAGCCATTGAGATGGTGAAAATACTTGCAGCAAACAGGGAAAGAATACAAGGATGAGAAGTATATGAATATTGAAGAAAAAATAGAAGATGAAATTTAGGGATTAGTGACGATGGAAAATTGGTATGGAAATGGCGAAGAAGAAAGTGAGATTGTAGCAATGTCAGATATCTTGGAAAATGAAGATAATGGTGAGAGAAGTGATAGTTTTGAAGAATACAATGAAAAACTCAAATTAAATAGAGAAGACAACAATCCTGAAAAAAGCAAGAATAAAGAGGATCAAAACATGTTACTTGATAAAATGGGAAAATAATCAAGAAGATAAGTAGTAGTTTTGAAGGGAAAAATAAAGGATAAAAAAGGTATAAATATTGGGTAAGAAGCCAAGAAGAAAATAAAACAAAATGATGGAAGAAATAGGGCAGGATGGTCATAAGATGAAATGGACAAAGAGTTGTTAGAGGAAGAACACATGACAAAGAAAAGGAGGTGTGCCAGCCATTAATTATCATGGAAAGACTTGGTATTCAAGAACATGTTTCGGTAGATTCTGGGAGTGATGTTTCTGCAATTTTGCAGTCCTTTTTCGAAAGGATTAGTCAAGTGGATGAGGTGATGAAGATGCTGGTAAATATGGTGAAAATAATTAGAGCAACCAGTATTCTAAGTAAATTAGTAAGGATGGAGGTCTATTTGCCAATAAAGATGGGAACTGTCTGTACACCAACACATGTTAGTAATATCTGGGTTAAGCTTAAATGGTATCATTGAAATGGACTGGTTGTTAAAGTATAGGAGTGGAGAGTGGAATTCGTGAAAAGGAAATGTGAAGTATGTAGTACCCTTTGAAGGAGAAGTAATAAATGGAAGCAATATTGGTGGGCAGCTAAAACTAGTGACAATTGTAAGGAATTGGGTAAATATAGAAGAAGAGTATAATCCATATGAAGTGGAGTGAGAGGATGACCTGCTAGGGATTAGTGAAAGGGTCGTTTCCAATGGAACAGAGGGAGAAATTGAAGGAAATTCTACTGAAGAATTCAGCTGCATTTTCTGATTGCTAGACATTTTCTCTATATATGTACGGTTGTATGGAATATGAAGAGCAACAGGGAAGGTGCTGAGTGACAAGTTAGAGAAAGATTTTTTGTCAAGTGCGGAAAACCATGCCAGATATAAAGTGACAATGGAAGCCAGTTTATTTTCAAGGAATGGAGTGAACATCTAAAGAAGGCTGGAGTAAATCACGTGAAAATTTCAACTTATCACCCATCCTGTAGTGAGTGTGATAGTTGTTTATATTTCCCATAAAAAGTATTTGTATGCCCAGATACTTAAGACTTTTATCTCATAAAACTGTATATACAATTTTAGAGACAATCTGACCAAGCGGGAATGTGAGGCAACGGGCTTACTCCCAAGATAAATGTTACTTTAATTTTTAATATGAAAATTTGGAGAGTGTGATAGCAGCAAATGATACAAACAAAAACAAAGTAAATAAAATGTACCAAACAGTAAAAGACTTCTCCAGATGGGTTGGAGAACTATTGGTGTCCAGCAAGGAAGTAACACAAGAGCAAAGCAATCATTTAGAGGAATTATACTATACAACAAGAAAAAACTTTTTTCAGAAAAATGGGCATTCTTTATGTATTTCTGCTTACTGAATTTGAAAATGATACTCAAAACGTTGTATCACCCACAGTTTTGGCACAAATCATATACTTTGACAATACTGATATCACATTTTGAAGTATTACATATATATGGCACATAAATCTTGCTGAAGTAGAATACAAGTTTAAAACAACAACATATTAAAATATGCGTGCAGAGGACAGACGCATACAGAGAATGTAGTACAAAACATGCATTAACCATATTCATTCCGTGCTTTCCTAGTTATGGTGTGGCTTTTGCTTTTTCTCTTATGTGGCATTTCTGCGTGCTCATGGTGAAACATCTAGTATTAGTCGTCCATCATCTGAACATTCGAAATTCCTTGGTATCTTTGTTCCATGTCCTTGATATCCCTGATGGAATCTTTCACCCTGTTCCTCACTTACAGCACCCTGGTTTGGATGAAAAAAGTCAAGGTGTGAAATTAGTTGAGCATTTCAATTTTGTCAGCATGTTCTCAACTATGCCAATATACTCCGGGCTATGACTGTTTCCCAAGAAGTTTTGAACCACATATTTTAAGACAACCACACTTCTTGCTTCACTGCATTCATTGAATGAAGGAAATCTTCATCTAGCATTAGTTTCTGAATATCGGGACCAGTGAACTCGCTCTCTTTCATCTTGGTATCTTACAGTTTTGGGAACTTGTTACATGCAGTTGACTTGAAAAACTGCTTCATAATGCCCATTTTAAGGTGCACAGGTGGCAAGAGAATTTTGTCTGTTTCTATTAGAGGGTCACACTTGATATTTTTGTTGCTTGGAACCAATTCCAAACTTTGGGGACACTGTTTTTTCTCTAAATGTTTGTCATGAGCCTGACTGTCCCATTCACAAATGAAACAGGGAAACTTGGTATATCCTGATTGTTGTACTAGAAGCATACCCAATACTTTAAAATCACTCCACATCATCCAATTATGATCCTCATAATGAATGGTAGAAAGAACATCCTTCATGATTTCTTACGTTTCCTTCAAGTACACAGAATGACCGACAGTTATTGAGGCATACATGCTACCATTGTGCAGCAGACTACTTCAAAGCTTCTTTTAGGTGAATCAATGAACAGTCACCGAGCATGTACTGAATGTTAAACTGACCCATCAAACCTTGTACGTCACTGCAGTACGCTAACATTTTGAGAAAAATATTATGTGAATATTTATTTATTTAAAGGTTTATTTAGCCTGGCAAGATTAGGGCTGTCAAGCCCTCTCTTACATCATACCAGGTGTTTACAATAAATAATATACACCTTACACAAACTAACAGTATATAACATTTGGCATAATTTAAGTTCAAGAATAATACTAACAGAAAAAAGTTAATAATATTTATGAGTAAAATACTAACTAAATAATATTCGTGCTTAACTAGTTAATAATTTAATGGTAAAAACTAATACTAGTGGAAGTTAAAGAAGTAAACGGTACAAACTTAATACTAGTAGGATGAAGAAACAAGGTACAAACAATTAATAGGGAAGGCAGAATAAAGAGATGGACACTGTCTAAATCAATAGTATTCAAATCTAAAAATTAAGTTATGCATGGAAGGAGAGATTTTTTAGCTAGTGCTCCAATAAGTAATGCTTTCTTAAAAAGAGTTTTAAATGGGCCGATTTTTGTGGTAGTTCTAATTTTCAGGGGAAGATCATTCCACAGTCTAGCTGCTGAAATGAAGGAATTGGCTAGGGTTTCCGAGCTGTGGGAGTGGATGGTTAGTATGTTTGAGTTCAGGGATCTGGTGTTAATATTATGAGAAAGTCCTAGGTATGAGATATTGGAACAAAGGTAAGCGGGAGTTTTCAGATGTATGAGGCGGTGAAGGAGACAGAGTGTGGAATCGTCGTTTATCCCAAACGCGTAACCACTGTAAGCAGTTGTATGAAGGTGAGACATGGTCGTACAGTCATAGGTCACAGATGAACCTTACACAGGAGTTCATAACAAGTTCAAGTTTCCTTATGTCTACCGAACTCAAATTTTGCTGAACAACGTCACAGTAATCGAGAGGGGTTAGCACAAGAGTCTGCACCAGCTACTTTTTTAAATGAGTGGGGAAGAATTTCTTACATTTATACAGAGCGTGAAGAGAAGAGAAGGCTTTGTGACATACTGAAACAGTGTTTTCAGACCATTTTAAATTACTATCTACTAGGACTCCAAGATCCTTTACAGAGTCGCTGTATCAAGTCCCTTTTTCTGTAAAATGTAAGGTATGTATCAGGTGCTAACAAATGTCTTTCACACAACGTTGACCCTAGCAGCTCTGCTTTATTCTTTGTCTGTTCCTGATGATGGACTAAATTATTTAGATCTGGCAGAGTGAACAGAAGAGGGCTCTCATCTGTGTCTGCTTCAAACTCAGCATCATCTGTCTCCTGCACAGTATATATGTCTTCACTGTTGTCCGTATCTAATATCTGTGGAGGCTGTGGTGTAGGTATATCCGGGCAATGTGGAACAAGAAAAATCGCTGAGGAGTGAGTGTTGTTTGGGTACTCAATTAAAAAACCAGATGCCTTACAAGAGCAGAAGAAGCAGTCATCGGTACAATTCCATTGTTCCTGCCAGACCATAGGGATGCCAAATCGTAATGACTTCTTTCCTGCCATCCACCGATATAAATCTTCGATATACACAACACACACGTCCTGTGGAGTCTATGGTTGTCTAGTTTCACTCCGAAATAGGCATGGCAGACCTTTTTCATGAAAGCAGTAATGTTTCTTTCGTCTTTTTTCACCCCAAGTACTCCACATATATATATATAAAACTGTTGGAGCTTACACAGCATTGGGTTGACATTGTACACTAACCCATACTTCCTTCCACAAACAGGATACAGTGATGGACAGGCAGCGCCACTTGCAACGTGACAGTCCACTGTGTGCTGCTGCTAGGGGCACAGGCTTCTATGCATCATATCATGTTTTCGTGTATATCGGACCATTTATGTCTGATATATTCAGTAAATCCTTGGAAGAGCGAAAAGTTTTTTCTGATTGGAAAATCATGCAAGTAACTCTGATTTTAAAGAAAGGTGATCGAAGTGATCCTAGAAACTACCGTCCCATATCTATAACATCTGTTTGTAGTAGAGTTATGGATCATATTATATGCTCGAACATTATGAACTTTCTAGATGAAAATAATTTTCTTACAACAAATCAACACGGATTTCAGAAGAAAAGATCATGTGAAACACAGCTGGCCCTATTGCGACACGATGTAATGAAAGTTATTGATGTAGGTTCAAAAGTAGATTCAATTTTTTTAGATTTTCAGAAAGCCTTTGACTGTGCCACACAACCGCCTTTTAGTGAAGCTTCGAGTGTACGGTAAATCGGATCAGCTTTGTGAATGGATAAAGGATTTTATAACTGGTCGGTCGCAGTATGGCGTCGTTGAAGGAGAAAGTTCTTCTAATCTAGATGTTACATCGGGTGTACCTCAAGGAAGTGTAAAAGGACCACTTCTTTTCTTAATTTTTATAAATGATCTCAGAGACAAAGTGAAAAGCCTTTTTAGAATGTTTGCTGATGATGCAGTTATTTATAGGGAAGTAAGGAATTCGTCCAATTGCTTAGAAATTCAGCGTGATTTGGATGTTATTTTGGCATGGTGCACTGAATGGCAACTTACACTAAATTGTAAAAAGTGCTACACAACTAACAAAAAGAATCCGACTGTTCAGAAATATGAGGTAAAAAGTTCAATTATTGATGTGGTCAATTCTGCGAAATATTTGGGAGTAACAGCACAAAGGAACATGGTCGAATCTTGAAAAATTGTAACGAACAAACAAAGGAGATGGCATACAAATCTCTTGTGCATACACATTTGGATTACTTTTGTGCCATTTGGGATCCGTTTCATGAGAGGTTGATTGACAGTATGGAGAAAGTACAGAGAAGAGCCGTTCGATTCGTGACCGCTTGCTACAGTCCTTATGAAAGCATCACAGAACTGATTAGTAGACTGGGCTGGGAGTCTCTGGTAGATAGACGACACACGTTTCATTTAAACTTATTGGTAAACATGTGTACTCCCACTTTCACTTACGAGTATCGTAAAATAGTTCGTCCACCAACCTATTTGAGTCGGAATGACAGGAAAGATAAGATTAGAGAAATAAGGTGCCGTATTGATACTTTTATGAATTCTTTTTTCCCTCCTCGTACGATTCGGGATTGGAATGCACAACAAATAAATTAGCTTTGGTGCTGAGCCCCCTCTGCCACCCACAATTTTGTGAATTGCAGAGTATATACACAGTCCAGTCAAATTAATGTGACCACCTCTCAAAAACCAGAATAACGACCTTTGGCAGAGCGGACCGCTGCGAGGCGTGCAGGAAGAGAGTCAATTAGGTTTCTGAAAATGTTCACTGGGATGTTGAGCCATGCCGACTCCAGTGCCGTGGCCAGCTGCGCTAGATTATGTGGTTGAGGATCCATGGCGCGAGCAACCCGATCGAGATGGTTCCACAGATTCTCGATTGGGTTTGAATCCGGTGAGTTTGCTGGCCAGGGGAGGAAGGTAAACTCATCCTGGTGCTCTTCGAACCATGCACATACACTGCGAGCTGTATGACACCTCACATTGTCCTGCTGGTAGATGCCATCATTCTGAGGAAAAATTATTTGCGTGTAGGGGTGGACATGGTCCGCAAGGACAGATACGTATTTGTGCTGATCCATCGTGCCTTCCACAATGATGAGTTCACCCAGTGAATGCCAGGAAAACATTCCCCAAACCATAATGCTCCCTCCTCCACCCTGGATCCTTCTGGCAATTGTTGCAGGGTGTTTGCTTTCAGACGTTTCACGCTGTATGCGCCAACGTCCATCTGTCACCACTCTGTGGACGTCCAGTTGCGGTACTGGCATGCAAATTCCAGCCTTTGTTGCCGATGAACAGCAGTCAGCATAGGTGCATTAACCAGGCGTCTGCTGCAGAGACCCATGCGCAGCAACGTTCACTGAACCATTGTTGAGGATACACACTTGGTAGTCCCTTGGTTCATCTGGGCAGTCAGTTGCTCAGCAGTTGCATGTCTATTTGCTCGAACGCATCTCCGTAGCCTTCGTTCGCCTCTGTGGCACGTGAACAATTCACAAAATTAGCCGTTTCCGAAATGCTTCCACCCTTGCCCCGAAAGCCAATAATCATGCCCTTTTGGACGTCGGATAAATTGCTACGTTTTTGCATTACGCCAACAATTGAAATGCTTTCCGATGCCCTAGGACATCCTTTATATACACTCCACTGTAATGTGCTGCCACCTGCCTTCTGCGATTGGTTATTTCACATTGACGTCGAAAGTAGTTGGTGGTCACATTAATGTTACTGGACTGTGTATGTAGATTATAATATCATTTATTGCATTATCATTAGAGATGTGTCGTTTGTGAGTGAACCAATTCTTTTGAACAGTTCTTGTGAAAGAGTGAAAAGAGTGAGTGAGCCATCGCTCACTAAAAGTGAATGGTAGTTCTTGGAGCCCCTGGCTCATTTGTTTAGCCAGAGTGTCGAATTGCACCCAGTCTCGTTTGAACTAACTTAAATCAAATGAGTGCCAACAATTAGTCAGTTTCATCTTTTCCATTGTCCAGAACGCATCACTTGAATGCTGTCCCCTCCACCCATGTTCGCTCTCTGTTCTACACCACCACACCGGTCATTATTTATCAGCTCTGCTATCCGCTCCAAAGATCAAAAAGAACAAATTCGTTCATTAACTTCTTTCTGGCAACTGGTGAGTAGCTCTCCATTCCAGTGCTCAGCAGAGCAGTTTCAGTGTTGAGCTACTTCCTTTGAATCTGACTGACGTACTTCTCTGCTTCTCTCTCTCGCATTGTGTATGTTCCGCTAAGGTTTTAATCTATGTTATGGCTCAGATGTATTTAAACGACCACTCAACACGTTTAAATATAATCGTGACGTGATATCTTTTTTGATATTTTTTCATTATTTTGCATTAAAGATGTGTCATTTGTGAGTGAACCGGTCTTCCAAAGCTGGAAAAATTTGCATAGAAAAAGGATGTAGTACTCTGAGCATAAAAAACCCTCAAATATTATTTGTGAACAGTGACATGCATTCAATTTAAGGCAAAACAGATTTGTGAAAGTGGTAGTACTTTGTGTTTGTTCCTATAAATAAACAAATGAATGAATGTATAATTAACCATTCTTTACTATTATCAAATTACCCTCAAAAATTTCAACCAATCCAAACAGTATTTTATTGATGCTTTGAAATGGCCTTTTCTACTCAAAAATAATCTGGTAGTATTAAAGGGAAAACGGGGGAGAGGGATATATTTCAGGTTAAATAGAAAAATAAATGAAACTAATCGCCTATGAGATTAATGCATGAAATCAATCGAAATGTAAATAAAATGAACAGATATTACTCTCAAAAAGCAAATAACCATTCTTTTTATTTAAAGTGAGCTAGTGAACTGTTCAAAAAAACTAGTTCTTTTCAATGAGTGATCAAATGAGCACCGCTCTTTTTAGTGAGTCACTTTGCCCACCTGTAGTTATCATTAATTGCAAACATATGCAGCTTGTGCAAAATTGTGGGTCATCCGATGTTTAGAGTATCATTTCTAATTTTCTGGACAGTCTAAATACCTTTGATTACTTACTGAATTTCACATGAACCTACTCCCACAACCAAGCCACATTCTTGGATGTGGACCCATCCCTCTCCAAAGGCCACCTCAGCCTCTCAGTCCACACCAGACCCACAAACTCACAGCAGTACTTCCATTTTGACAGTTGCCATCCATATCATACCAAACATTCCCTCCCCTACAGTCTTGACAATCGAGGCAACCATATACACTCCAACCAGAAATCCCTAATGGAGTATTCAAACATCTCACTAGCATTAGTATCCCGAAACTATCCCCCAGAATTGGTTCACAAGCAACTTTCACAGGCCGCATTAGAACCTACTCAACCTATTGACTGCTGCAATCCCCAGAAATCAACCATAGCCCAGTCCTGGTTACACAATACTTCCCTGCCCTTGAATCCATCAACAGAATCCTTTGGCAGAGTTATGATTTCCTATTAACCTGCCAGGAATGAAATCCATTCTTCCAAAAATCCTCCGTGACCCTCCCAGAACTTGTTTTAGCAAGCCTCCCAATCTCAGCCAACTCCTAGTCCACAGTCTTCCTCGCCCCATCAGACAGCCCCAAGGATCTTTCCCATGCATTAGACCCTGCTGTAATACGTGCGACATACACCATACCTCCACCACTTTCACCAACCCTACCACTGGTAAGTGCTTTCCTATCATAGGACACGCCACCTGTGAAACCTCGCATGTAATATACCAGCTGACCTGCAAACACTGCCTGGATTCTTTTATATGTTTGACTACCAATCCATTAGCTATAAGAAGGAATGGCCACTAACAGGCAGTTTTCAATCAGAACCCAAAACATCCAGTAGCTATCCATGCCATCTCCCATGACACCAATAATTTTAATTCTTGTTTCACGGTCCGTGTTATCAGTCCTCCCAAACAGCAGCAGCTCCACTGCACTCAGAAGGTAGGACCTTGCCTACCAATACAAACTAGGCACAAGGCAACTTGCTGGTCTCAATTTGAGATAATTTTCAATATGTACTTTTCCTTCCCTCTATCCTCTCCTTGCCTCCATGCTCACTGTCCATATTGAACCACCACATACCAGAGGTGATGTTTAACTGCATAGTTTCTTTTATTATTATTATCATTATTTTCGATTTTATTTTGTTTACTTATTTAATTTTGCTTATTAAATTTTATGTTATGAAAATTTTAATGTATTATTCTGCACTTTTTGCAACATTTTTCATTGTTCGCATACTAGCTCCAATTCACTGTCCCCCTCTCCCTGTCTTTTACCCCCACCAGTCATTCTGTGAGACGGTCTTCTATACCACCCTCCCTCCATAATGTTCTCCTGTTGACAAAGGGCCATGTCCACAAATATTCATTCTTTTTCCTGTTCTTGTGTGTTCACTACATGAAACCATCATCTAAGGTAAGTGGTGGTTCATTTCGCTATTTTTTATTTTTTTTATAAATCCGTCCCCTACTTAGCTCCTATTATTTCCTGGTTGCTATAATATATTTGAGGAGAAAGGTTGAACCTTTAATACATTTCTTTTTTTCCTCACAAAACCCGTGAGCTTGATCATCAGTAATGTAAAACTGAAGATATACTCTGGGGAAAAAAAAATCCAGGTTTATTATGTGCTACTTTTATTGTATATTCAGACTTCAGCAGTGCCTTGTCTCAATGATATAGATGGCTTTGTTTTCTATGTGATTTTTTTTACTATTGTTTTTGTTAAAGAAAAAAATATACTAAAGTGGAAGCAAGTGGTTCAAATATGAACGAATCGTTCAGAAAAGGGGTGGACCAGATTTTGGAACATAATGAAATATTTGATAAATGGGCAGAAAGTCACACTAAATCATATTCTCAGTTCAGGGCAGATTTCAACAATAAATCTGATGATCAAGCAACTAACCTTGAGGGTAAATTTGCATAGATAAAAGAAAGTGCAACAATCATTTGGCAGTGTCAAATTGAAATTAACTGATTTAAAAGTAAACATGGAGGAATTACAATACAAATTTGAGGAGGTGGCGAACAAAATGTAATAACTACACTTCTAGTCAAAACACTTTTTTTTTTAATCCGGTAGTTTTTGGTTCACTGAATCTGAATCTAAACTCATTTTCAAACAAAACGGCATAAAACTGTACTAAAAGTGAGCCCAAAGATTGTGATTTTGATCAAAACGGCATAACTAGACTAAAATTTCAACAATTTTGAAGACACGAGACCGATTTCACTCAAAACGGAATAATTTTCATACAAATTCGTCCGATGCCAATCAAAATGAAATAGATGACATGCATTATTTTTTTGTTGCATTTTCAATACCATTTTTAATCAGACAACACTAGGCTTTACGTTTAGTTGAAGAAAACTTAATAAGATTAGTATAGTATAGTTCTCAGTTATTGTTGTTTATACGAATTTAAAAAGTCTTCTGAAACTACTAATTCAGGATTGAAGAAAAAGAATTAAGTTTTATCAGATTTATTTTATAATCTCACTTTTTAAGAATATAAAGAACTGAGTGACGTATACAATGCTTTGACAGAAATAAGAGAGCTCAGGCGTATAAAAGTAGAAAAGCAGGCAGTAGTCGAAGAGTCGAAGGAGAAAAAACTAAAAAGAAGGGTAAGAAAGTTGTGACAGTAACGAAGGTGACAAAGATTGTCTCCTGTGGCTTAAGAACCTCAAAATATTACAAAGACGAGATTGAACAGAGACCAGTAACAACGTTACTAGAAAAGGGAAAGGAGCATAGAACCATATTAAGAAAACTGGAAATTAAAAATAAGTTACAGCAACGAAAAGCTAAAGACATTCTGGTATTGTTACAAAAGCATTTAGGAAGCAACTGGGAAAAGTGTGAAGAACTAAGTTGGTACAAAAACATTTTAGGAAACCCTCAGGAAAGCAATGAGAGTCAGAGGGAAGATAATGAAGAAGAAATGTAAGGAAGATTGACATTATGAAGGTTGTGATTTTTTTAATTTAACGAAAAAGTAACCTTTTTTTTTTTTTTTTTTTTTTTTTTTTTTTTTTTTTTTTTTTTTTTTGCAGATGAGTCTTAATTTTTAATGATTAATAAGTTGAAATGTTATTAGACTAGACTCAATAAAGGTTTTCTAAACTAATTGTGCTTTAATTAACTTAACCTAACTCACAATCAAAATGGCTTAATTTCATCCTGTTGGCAATCAAAACGTAATAATTGCATCAGTGGCAAACAAAATGGCATAACTGAATTTTTCAAATTTGAATATTTTCCGTTTTATTAAAGATAGGAATTTCGATTTAACAATGTCAAATAGAGTTCAAAACGCAATATGAGTAAATAGAAAAATCACTCCAAAATCCCCCTGCAAGTATGTCTTAGTTTTTTGCTCTTCCTGTAAACTTTGAATTTGTGTAATTATTACGTTTTGATATAGTGTTTAAATAGTTTAGGCGAAGACCTGTGTCTGTAAAGGAATACTGGCCAAATAAAAAATGAGGTCAGGTTAGAGAAAGTTGACATACACCAGATAAATGGGACAGTTTCTGAAGTACAAGGACTTTTATCAATTCAATTGCAAAAAGAAGGGCCAAATTTTCTCAAAAGCTGTTGTTAGGAGGAATTGGTAAAAAAACTCCTCTGAAATGTTATTGCATGCAATTGTCCTAAGCTTTGAAGTCTGGGGCAAGGCAAGGGGTTCCACCTGTTGACAATGGAGCAATGTATGACTCGTGATTCCTATATGAGGTCAGTCATTGGAATTGCACAAAATGAATGGAGTATATTGCTAGGATTCACAAGAATACTAGAAGGAAGGAAAGAAAGAAAGAACAAATACCAGTACAATGGAAAAAGGAATGACGAGCATGATAGAAAAACTTTCACAAATACCTTTTCATTCGGAATATCAGAACATAAAAGAAAGTTGTTAGGTGGCATTACAAATATTGTTTGAAGGAAAGAATGGCTTTTGGCTGTTTGTATAATATTGTCATGCCAATGAAGGACTATGTATTACTGATATTGCTGTGTAATGCATAATTCGATTTGTACAGGATGAATAAAAAATGTTACATGTATTTTCATTATTTAAGGAGTATGCCAAATGTAATTTAAAGAATATTCTAGGTGCCAATGAAGTTTCAGCACACAATAGTTAAAAAATATAGTAGCTCAATTTGAGTGAATTCCCATTTTCCATGAAGTATGATTGTGTACTTCAATTCAATTTAAACAAGTGTGATTGGCCATTAGTTTTTTTTCCTTATTGAATTGGTAATTAGATAAATATGTCACTTGTTAATTAAATCAATATTTAATCATCAATACTAATAAAAGGCTAAGCTTAGTCTTGCATCATCATGCCTGTAATGCCGATGTCATGCTCTCAGCCTTTGTTGGTGGCTTACAATGGCAAGAGAACTATAGGTTATGAGTATTATTTAACAACATTTCTGTTTATTTGAGCCTCCACGAAGAAATGAATGCCAAGACACTGAAGAAAGGTATGTATTTTGTTTAAGTAAATATAGCAATTATTATTTGCTTTTTATTTATTTACTAACCTCAAGGCTTGTCAAAAATGATAGATTGAATGGACTGTTTTGGCCATTCATTTTTTGCAGTTGCTAAAATAATTACTTGATGCAATGTCTCGAGTCTTACACAGAAGCAAAAAGTTTTTGTTGTCATCCTGAATTCTTATAAAATTATGCCTTACAGTCTAGAGAAAAATTTCAGTTGTCCTGGTCCAGGTTGTATTTCAACCTACCCACAAACTCCATTAATATTGACATTAGAAAATCAAAGCCTGAATCACGTACCAATTAATACATTCATTGTATCGCATGTTAGTGACATGCATCGCAACAATCTTAACCCAAAACTTTCATGAGTTCTTAAATCATTCTTGTTTTACATGTGGCTGAAATATGGTGTCAGTTAAAGCAAAGGAAATTAAAAATAAATCTTAACAACTTACATTATACTACATAATATTAGTTTCAATTGTGGTTTAGGCCACATAACTTGTGATCATTGTGGAATTACTTTAATTCAAATGAAGTAATGTCACCTTCATGAAAACATTTTTTTTAAAATAGTTACTTATTTACTCTGCGGCTGCCATTTTGAGCCAGGCTAAATTTCAATCTAATCAAAACTTCCACTAACATTGTTTCCCAAAAATTAAAGCATTTTTCTTCAATATCTATGAGTTAAGAATTTATCAAAAACTTCTACATCAAATGAATATAAACAAACAAAATGTGATGACATAAATAAATATTAATTTCTCTGGGTGCATGGCAATGACCTACCAAGTCACCACTGGCACTGCCTTATCTTTTCTCAAAACGATTTGGGTCATTTTTGTACCTCAATTTCTTGTGTCATATTGATGCTACATGTCTAAAATTTCTGCTATGTATAGATGTCAGTAATCTTAACAAACATACTAAATTTTATTCACTTATTGTTCTTAGTGTGGATGTTGTTATATTAATATGCAAATTTTAGTAATTTTGTCACTTACTAACTCACTCATTGACTGATGATCATCAAAACTCCAAGATACTTCCCGTAGTCATAGAGAGCTGAGCCAGTTGTCAAAACGTTGTTTTTATGATGCTATCTGGCTGTACAACCAAGAAGCTTACATTGAATCAATACTCCGGGAAAGTCTCCACACACACATCATAATATATACTTCTCAAATTCGAAAAAGTGGGAGAGAAATCTTGGATATTATCCATTTGCAAGTTTTTCAAAGCAATGTTTTTAAGATATTTACATAAGTTTACTAAAACATGGCATGCAAAATGGCCAAGTCACCAGAGTTTTTTTTATTCTAGTTGAAATCTGTAACACAGAGAGAAGCCATTCTGATTTACAAAGTGAAGTTAATACACACTATTAATCATAGACTCATAACTTTTTTGTCACTACACAAGCACAACACCTGGCCTATCTTTACAAAAGTTTGTGTGTGTGTGGGGTTTTTTTTTTTTTTTTTTTTTTTTTTTTTGGGGGGGGGGGGGTATTTACATATTTTTCTCTTAGTTTTTCAGCAATTCATTTTTTGTGGATGCTTAACTAAAGAGAAATGTTATTAAATAACCTCTTATATGTAGTCTCTGGTCATTGTAAATCCAGCAGTGAAGGCTGGCTGTGCGACCTCACAGCATGATGGTACCACATGACAGACCCAGTGACCAAGATTAGCATTTTATTAGAATAGATCAGTGGTTCCCAAACTCTTTCAGTTCATGGTGCACTTACAAGTTTATATTTTGTCACAGTGTCCTAGCAAAATGCGTAAAATGACACTAAAAAGCCTATTAATTAAAACAATTTTTTTCAAAAGATTGTTATATTAGAATCTACAGAAAAATATGGAAATACAAAAGATGGAAACATTCAGTGATAACTTAAGTCAATGCGATGTGTAAGCTTGCTGATCTCCACACACTTAAGAAACAAAAAATTGCGAATTAAGACTCGATACTGCTTTCATTTCTTGCTCCACATTGATTTCTGAGCAAAATTTGCTTTTATTACAGATACAGCTGAAAATCTGGTTTCACATAAATAGGATGTTGCAAAATGAATGACAATTCTTAAAGATAAGACTGTTGTCACAAGAGAGTTTAATTAAATTTTCTTCCTCACGAGAAGTAAATTCTGGTGGAACTTGAACGTGGATCCACACAAATATTTGACAATATCTTCCGCAAAGTATTTTACGAACCTTTCAGTTCACATTGAAAGGTGTTCTGTAAAAAGGGAAAGCATGTCCTGCTAAAAACAATGATTGCATTAGAGACCATGTGTTCAGGGAAACACTCTTCGAGACTATACTCATTAATTTTTCTTTTCCAAAACTGCTACGTTTTCTTAAACGACACAATCTTCTCCAAAAGTTTCAAGATATGCATGTTATTGTCTTGTAGAGACAAAATCAAAACATTTGGTTTGTTTTCGTTAGTTTTTTATGTTCCAGAAATGGCTAGGGTGATTCTGATGAAACTTGTTACTCACGTTTCTCAAGGGGACTAAAGTATTCATACAGCAGTAAATCAACCACAACCAAACCAGAAAATCCCTGGTACTGTTAGTGGTTTATAAAGGAAAGGAGACAATCTGGCTGAAAATTACAGGTCTATTAGTGTTTTTTCAGTGATATTTAAGTTAATGTAAAGCTCAAATGCAACAACAAAATAAATGTCCGACAGCAGAAATAACATGTAAATTAATAACACGTGGTTAGTAGAGGTTATTCACATGATTCTTAGTAAGGGAAATATTTGAAAGATATTTCAGGTGAAACGGACCTGGAAGGCCATGAATACAGTGAAACACTCCAACTCTCCATGGTATTTGACCAAGTGGGCTATAAAATGGTGGAAAATAAGATAAAGATTATTGGAGTGGATTAAAAAGTGACTTTTCGGATAGATTAAATCTGAAAAGAAATAAATAGTTAGGGAATGAAATGCAATACCAAAAGAGAAAGTGAAACAGGAGTAGGAAAATTTCTGTAAATTATCCTAATGAATGATTGCGCTCATGATTTACAGACAGAAGTTAGGATGTTTGCATATGAAGTAATATTACATATCTGGATAAATTGAAAGTGGATTTTTAACAGCTACATTTTCTATGTTTATGCCTCATCAATGTTAAGGCCATTAGAGGAGAGGAAAGGACTAAGTGCAAGGAATGGGAAGAAATTGGGCCATAGTCTTTTGAAGAAATCGTCCTGACATTCATGGTGAGTGAGAGATTAGTGTAGTGATTTCAGGAAAACTAGGAAAGATAAAATCTGGGTGGCTGGATGGGGATTTGAAACTGTGTCCTCCTTAATATGAGGCCAGAGCATTATCACTCAAACACTATCCTCTATCTGGGGGTAAGTCAACAAAGAGAGAAATTAAAGAATTAGATTTAAAAAAAAAAAAAAAAAAACAAACAGAGAATTTGAAGGTTTTATGTTAAGCCTGTGTAGGAATTGCTAGTTGAGGGCATAAACCATATATTTATTTATTGCAAGAGTAGTGTTCATATCTTACAGAATATTTTAAAAATGAGTGGATAGTTATGCAAATCCAAGCTTGTATGATCTTATATCTCAAAATCTAGCAATTTAATCCATTAAATTGCTTTAACTGATGTATGATGAATGCCCATTATTATTCCTTTTTAAGCCTGAAGAGAACAGTCAGGAATGATATGACAGATTGTATGTGAGGTGACTCCACAGTCACAATTTGCAGAACTAGCCCAGCCCTATTAGTGTGGTAAGTAACTTCGTATGTCTTGTCTTGTGTGAATCAGGTTAATGATTCTTCATTGACATCTGGGGAAAATGAATTCCTGTAACTGCATGAAAGAGCTTTCAACTAGATGTTTATTGATTACTGATGACTGCTACCACAGAATTAACCACAACTTGTTAGATTGAAACAGGACCTTACAAAGTTAGCTGCTGTATATCATATGATAATACATAAATTCAACTGGGTAGTATATTTTGGGTCAGTGGTAGAGATTGGTTTCAAAATCCTGCACCTGCTGAAGAGGAACTGAGGAAAAAATGTTGCTATGAACATTGCTCGAGTATGGTGTTGATGTACGGGTCCTACATTGTAAGTATCAAATATGAGAGTTGAAGAGGATGCAAAACAGAGCAACAACATTTTCAAGTGGAAATTACTGCAAAACTCAGTAACTGCTATGTTAAAGGAACTGGTTTGGGTGTCATTACAAGACATGGGGTGGAGGGGAAGAAGGACAGTGTATTGCAAATATATAACATAAATTGGCCCCGAGTCCTGAGTGAATAGTGGTGGAAAGTTAGAGATGACAATACACACAAACTAGCACTTTATTATAGGTGCAGGGTTCAGGGACGAGAAAATTAATGGAGAATAAGCTGAACAATAAATCTAAAATAATTTAAAAGAAAATTTGCAAAATGTGAGAATAGGAAAGTATGGAAACTGCTACTATGGAATATACTCCACTGCAATTAAATTAAATTTAGAAAAAAGTTAATTGTGGGCATTAACTATAATTTTAATATCTTTGGAATACAAGACAAGTGTCTAAATAATGCTTTACACTCACTGAACTACTATGAACACAATCAATTGAAAATGAATCCATCTAAAACACAGACATGTGCCTTCTGCCTATGAAACTGACATGCCAACAGAAAACAAAGTCAGGTGGGAGGATGTAGAACTAGATCACTGTTTTAATCCAAAATATCTTTGAGTTAAAATGGATTGCTTACTTACAAAAAGCAAACTTGAAAACAAAAAGTTATGTTTCAGCCTGTAAGAATATTTTGTTTAGTAAAATATATTGGTTTTGCCAAGGCTCCTAGCTGGCTGAGATAGCAGTCAGGATGGCAGGTGGAACTGACACGAGAGTGTAAACACGTCAACTGGGTAAACGGTAGGCAACTGCCAAGAGGAGAGGGAGCGTGGTCTCGACTGTAAAGAAAATATCATACAAATATTTGGAGCTTGTATAGAGAGAGAGGATACTTGTATATTAAACTCAAGAAAAGTACTAGAAATACTTTAAAAAAAGCTTCCTTCATCTTCACACAGGGAAACTTGATTAAGTAATTAAGAACTCTTTGGAAAAATTAGGAACTTTTTAGAGTTTAAAAAAGAAGTATAATAGACTCTACTTCTTTGCTATTGAGTACCTTTGCCACAAATCAAGAAATATCTTACATGACGCTTGTAAAACAGGACTAGTGGGTAGATAACAGTAAGTACGTTGCTGTGAATACCACTACCTTAAACAGCAGATGCTGAAAAAAGTGGCTGAGTCATGCCCAAAAGGAGACTGCTATAGAAAATCGTTGGAGATGGGTTCATTGACATTAGATAGATGAGAAGATAAAAGAAGATTATGGGTCAAGTTCACAGCTATGGCCCCTAACAGAAGACAATGACACTTGTAGGAATTCTTGGAGTCTTAACATCAGCATTTTCTTTTCCTTCAGTCTAAAGCCAGAGTAATGGGATTAACTAAAAACTTAATTAAAACACATTCTTGGAAGAAGCAGTGGTCCTTTTCTATTTCAAAGTCAGGGTAACAAAAATAATGAGAAATATGAAGATTATTTCTGTGGAGAAAGTATTCAGTAAGGTTTTTTTACCAAATTGAAAGTTTCTAATTTTTTCTAACATTATTGTTTGTTTTATTTATCTTTCTGGATTATAGTGTACTGTGATTGGCACTTAATTTCTGTGTTGCTTTCTTTTGACTGTGTTAATTGTGTACATTGGTTAGATTATTGTGCTTTGTGTTATTGATCACAGTCAGCTGGTTTGTGTCTTGTGGCTGGTTTTTGAAAAAAATTCACACATACTATGGGAAATTTGTTGAAGTTAACTTTTTTTGTTTCTTTTTTTAATCATGGCTTTACACCATGTTGATGTCGAGGTCATTAGAGGCGGGAAAGGATGGGGGGACAAGGAACGCAACAGAATTCGGTCATGGCCTTTTGTAGGAAGCGTCCCAGCATTCGCATGTTATTTTTGTGGTAGTATGGAAAAGGCTGAACTCATTCAGAAACTGGACACCCAAACTGGTGATGGAAAAGCAGACACAGTAGCTAGTGTAGACGAAATGAGTTGCCCAGAAGAAATTGTTTTTATTGAGAAGAAAGACTGAGGCAACTAGACAGACAAAGCAAAATCAGAGGGGAAAGCATCAGTAAAGAGTTCCTATTTTGCCTACTGCTAGTTTGACGTGTTGAAATACACCTTCGAGCTAAGCAGAAAGCGGAGCCTGTTGACTACCTAAAATTTAATGTGAAAGATATATAAGCAAAAAAAGTGTGGATGTTCAAGTAGTAATTGAGTCTATTCTGTGTGAATTTGTAAGGATGTGAAAATAGGTAAAAATGAAATATCAATTTAATGAGAAGGGAATGGTATGTGTGAAATGGAAACCTTTTTCAAATGTTTTCCTTGGAAAACTTTTATTTAAAAGCATAACTGCACCAAAGTATGAATAAAATTGATTTATTATGAAGAATGTGTGGTTTAGAGAGTTTCTTGAATGGAGACTGACTGGATTATTACCGTGTAAGTGGAAGGAATTAGCTATATTTGCCCTAGCTAAGGAATAGATGTAACGTAATCAGAACTTAGAGAAAAGAAACAAAGGTAAGAGGCAAGTTGTGCAGAAAAAAGTCACCAGTGTATATCCCTGTGGAGGCTCGGCCTGTGGGGCTGGAGGCTGTGTCTATGGAGGCTCTGCATTTGGAGGCAGAAAGTCGAGATGGTGGGTTTAGAGAAGAGGATGAGAAGGATGGATTGGAATTGATAACAGGTTGTAGAAGGAATATGATTAACAGGATAAAGAAGCTAGAAACTCTAGAAATTGTGAGGAGAAATAGGTTTGACCTGTTACCAGAGTCAGATGGGGAAGATGGAGAAGAGCCTTGTAATGTAGGAATAGGTAAGATGAAGCAGGCCTATAAGAATAAAGGCATTGATGGAAAAAAATAGGAAGAAAAAGGTTCTGCTGCTAGGTAGTAGCTATGGGAGAGGTTTAGGTCCTCTTCTGCATGATCAACAAGGCACAGGCTACAAGCTTTTTCAAACGTAGTGCAACATTAGGGCAGGATCACTTTGTAGGGATTTCAGTAAGTGTGATAGAGTAATGATAGTAGGAGGTGTGGAAAATAATATTGACAGGAATACAAGTTATAGTACAGAGAGTGACCTGAGGAAAGTGGTGAAGGAGGTGCCACATGCTAGGGTGGAACTCATGCAGGTACTAAGTCGCCTAATCAGCCATTGTTGAACCATGCTGTGAGGTGGGTAAATGTGGAAACGGAGATGCTACTTGGAAGAGGTTCTGTTTGGGGGTGTGCCTGTAAACACCTTTGATAGGTAGGGTTTTATTAGGCATGGCCTACACCTAAAGGGAAGGGGAAAGGAGTACTTTCTGAGTTGTTGGATAAAGTTGAAAGGGAGCTCACTTCCAGTTATGATGGGATCAGGTCTGTGTCCTTTTTTAGTTGAGGGGATGTCGGTGAGGTGTTACAATTAGTGATCAAAGGGATACTGATTGTAGATTCACTATGGCAAAAAACACAAATACTAAAGAAACAGATGAAGCTTTTGAAATAATAATGGAATTGGGTACAACTGGAAAACAAAAGTTAATGCTCAAAATACTACAAAGTCAAAAATAAGGGTGTTATTGGTGAGTTGTAGAAATATAATGAACAAAGTTATAGATTTTGGAAACTTAATAGAGATACAAGAACCACAAGGGATTACAGGGGTAGAGTCTTGGTTAAAAGAAGGAGTACTAGAGAATGAGGTTTTCTCTGAAGGTTATAGGGCATACCATAGAGACAGAGAAGCAAAAGGTGGATGGCTATTCATACTGGTTAACAATGATTATTATAGTTTTCTAGTGTTCATGGATCATGACCATGAGTTACTAGGGGTAGAATTTGGGTGATATAAAAGAAAAATCAGGGTATTGGCTGCTTACCGTAGTGGAAGAATGAATGATGGAGTTGAGATTCTTGGAGAGAATATAAATTCTCATTCACAGTTCAGAGGTGAGCATAGAATGGTTATTATTGTAGGGGATTTAAATTTACCAAGTGTCAACTGAGTATGAAATAAGATTAATAAAAAATAGAACAGAGATTTGCAAATACCATAGTAAGGGAGCAAGTTTTACATAGGTGGTAGAGCAATATACAAGGAGACCAAACATGTTGGATATATTTTCATTAAATCCTGATGAAAATCTTGTAGGGTGTCAATATGCAGTACTGATAGATATTAGATGATACAGTAAACCAACAACCAAAATAGTAGGGGCAAATAGGTTTAATTACAAAATGGCACAGACTTTAGAATTGAAGAGATATTTCAGAGAAGGGTTCATCAAATGGAAGTATGGCACAGGTACAGTGGAGGCAAAGTGGAAAGAGTTTAAGGAGATAGTAAAAAAAAGAGCAAGGAAATTTTTATTCCAAAGAAGAAAATAAAGAGAAGTACAGAACCTACATACTGAATACTGCATACTGCATACTGCATACTACATACTGCAATTGCTACATACTGCAATATGGAGGTGAGAAGGTTAAAGAGGCTAGTGACACAGGAACAGAACAGAGTTACAAATAAATAAGCAAATAATAAGAACAAAGAGAGAAGGAAAGGCTGGGATTATGATTGGTGCAGGAGGACCACTGAACGATGCATCTAGAAATTTCTATAGCTATATTAGAAAACTCAGGGAAATGGAAGGTATTCAGACTATTGTAGATAAGAACAGAGCTGAAGTCAATGACAATTTTACTATGGCACAGATATTTAATTTAATTTAATTGCAATGGAGCACAGGCTCCAGTGGCAATTTCCCTATACACCCATCCTTCCCCCTATCCTGCACCCACCTACATTTGCCCTCTACAAATTTTATCTTTAAATTCTTTCAAAGTTTTCGGTAAATTATTCATCATTTCTCTTGGTAACTCATTCCAATCCCTGACACCCTTACCTAAAAAAGAGAATCTTCCCACACCCTTGTGCCTGAAATCGAGTGCCAGCTTGTGGTCATGGTCATCTTTTCCCTTCCATGCACTACTTTTCATACCTATTGCAATATCTTTCCATGCCTCATCGCCAGTATATGCCCTGTACACTCCCATGACCCTCCTCATCCTCCTCCTGTCTTGCAATGAATCCCATTCCAGCTCCTTTATCATATCCGTCACTGATTGCATTCTGCGATAATTTCCAGAAACAAATCTAGCAGCCCTTCTTTGCACCCTCTCCAACTCCTGTATTTGATACGTAAAATGAGGGTCCCATACTACACTACCATATTCGAGCAATGGTCTGACCAAAGTTTTGTAACCCAATTCCTTGACTTCTCTCGTACATCCCCTCATCACTCTCTCCAACAAGTGCAGAACTTTTGAAACCTTTTCCTACCACCTGTCCTATGTGTCCTGCCCAGTTAAGTTTGTTATCAAAAGTAATTCCAAGATATTTACATTTCAAGTCTTCAGCAAGCAATTCTTTCCCCACCTTATATTCATAATTAACCTTTTGTTTTTTATTTGTGTATCTAATAAGCTGACTCTTCTTTGCATTTATCTTCATTCCATGTTTACCAACCCAACTAGATATCCTGTCCAGATCACCCTGCAACTGTTTACAATCCTCTATCGTTTTGATTCTTTTATACAGCATTATGTCATCTGCAAACAATCTAATTTCAGATAGTAAACAATCAACACAATTATTCATTAGAATAATGAATAGCAATGGTCCCAATACGCTACCCTGTGGCACACCCATTTTTACTTCCACTTCTTTTGATACTACATTTCCTACCCTAACTTTCTGTTTTCTACCTTTTAAAAATTCTTCTACCCAGCAAATGACTTTCTTATCCACTCCAATGGTTTTTACCTTATTTACTACCATTTTATGGCTTACTCTGTCAAACGCCTTAGACAGATCTAGTGCTACACTATCAATTTGGCCTCCCTTGTCCATTTCATCTGAAATATCTTGCATATATCCCACCAACTGAGATTCGCATGAATATCCTTGCCTGAAACCATGTTGCCTGCTTGAAAACCACTTACGTTCCTCACATATATTTCTGATGTGGTTGCATATCAATCTTTCCATTAATTTACCTACCACTGATGTCAAACTGATTGGCCTGTAATTCTCAACTCTATTTCTCACCCCTCCTTTATGTACCGGTACTACTATTGCACTTTTCCAGTCCTGTGGTAAGCAGCAAGTGTCTAGACTCAATTTAAATAATATTTCAAGATAAGGTACAATGTCACATCCGGCTATCTTTAAGATATCTGTAGTAATATTATCTTCACCAGCCCCTTTATGTTTTTTCAGCTTTCTTATTTCCTTCATGATTTCCTCAGGATGGATATCAAATTTTTTACTATCGTCATTTCTAATTGTGTTGTTAAGCTCGTTCTCCGAATTAGACCCTCCTGTTTCTGATTCATTGTCCCTAATGCTTTCACTGAACCAGTTACTTAAAATCTCTGCCTTTTTCAAATCGTCAGTAACTTCTTCTCCATCCTTATCTATAAGTGTCTCTACACCCTCCCTTCCCCTCAGTTTCCTGATATAGCCATAGAAATTTCTAGATGCATCAGTCAATGGTCCTCCTGCACTGACAATACTCTTCATAAACCCATCTTTAGCCATTTTCTTTGCTGTTATTAAGTCCTTGTTTAGTTGTTTTAAATATTCCCTACTACCCTGCTGTCTCTTAACTCTGTTATGTTCTTTTCTTACCAACCTCTTTAACCTCCTCACTTCCCTATTATAGTACATAGGTTCTCTACTTCTCTTTATTTTCTGCTTTGGAATAAATTTTTCTTCCCCCTTTCTTATTATCTCCTTGAACTCTTCCCACCTTGACTCTACTGTACCTGAGCCTTCCTTCCATTTGCTGAATTGTTCTCTGAAATATCTCTTCAAATTTGAAACCTGTGCCTTTTTATAATTGTACCTATTTCCCCCTTCAATTTTGGCTGCTGGTTTACTGAATCCTCTAATATCCATCAGAACTGCTTCATGATCACTTATTCCTTCAGTTACTTGATACCTCAAAAGGTTTTCATCGGGCTTAATTAGAAATATATCCAAAATATTTTGTCCCCTAGTGTTTTGCTCAACCACTTGTGTAAATCCTCCTTCCCTTATTAAGATATTTGCAAATCTTTGTTCCCTTGTGTTATTTATCTTATTCCCTTCCCAGTTTACACCTGGTAAATTTAAATCCCCGCCGATGATAATCATTCTATTCTCACCTCTGAAATCTGAGTATGAATTTAATTTCTCCCCAAGAGCCTCATCCTCTTCTGTCATTCTTCCACTGCGGTAAACAGCCAACACTCTGATTTTTTCTTTTTTATTACCCCAGAAATCTACCCCAAGTAACTCATGGTCTTGATCTATGAACGCCAGTGAACTGTGGTAGTTATTGCTAACTAGTATGAAGACTCCTCCACCAATTGCTCCTCTATCTCTGCGGTACACTCTGTAACCATCAGGAAAAACCTCACTGTCTAGTACTTCTTCTTTTGACCAACTCTCTACCCCAATTATTACTTGTGGTTCGTGCATCTCTATTAAGTTTGCAAATTCAATTACTTTGTTCATTATACTTCTACAGTTTACCATTAACACCCTTACTACTGGCTTTACATTTTCAGAATTTATCTCCTCTTTCCCACTTTTACCGCAGTCAGTTATTGTTTCAGACATTTCATCTATTTCTTTAATATCTGTGACTTTCCCCATCGCGAATCTGCAATCAGTATCACTTTGATAATCTATTTCTGTCCCTTCACCAGCAGCCCCTAACCTAAAAAAGGCACAGTCCTGACCCCATCATCACCACATATTGAGCGACTATCATTCTGTGATGGCAGTATAAATGAGAAAATTGCAAATAGATTCTCAGGAAATTATGGAGGAACTCAGAAAGATAAAAAATGTAAAGGGGGTGGTGCAGATAATATTAACTCAGATTTATTAAAGATTGTGGGATATGATATTGTACCTTACCTTGAAATTTTTATTTAAAATGAGTCTGGAGTCTTGCTACTTACCAGAGGATTGGAAAAATGTGATGATAATACTGATTCATAAAGGTGGGGTTACAAATAGGGTTGAAAAATTACAGGCAAATTAGTTTTACGGCAAAAATGATGGAGAGATATGCAACTCTATCAGAAATGTCTGAGGAAAGAAACTGGTTTTGCAGATTGACAACATAGCTTTAGGCAAGGATATTCATGTGAATATCAGATGGTGGGCTATATGCAAGATATTTCAGATGAATTGGACAAGGGAGGCCAAGTTGAAAGTGTGACACTAGATCTTTCTAAGGCATTTGACACAGTGAGTCATAAACTGGTTTTAAACAAACCGAGATCTATTGGATTTAATGAAAATGTTACTTGCTGTGTAGTGGAATTCTTAAAAGCCAGAAAGCATAGTGTTATAGCAGGAAATACATTATTAAAAGAGGTAGAAGTAAATATGGGAGTGCCACAGGGTAGTGTATTGGGACTGTCACTGTTCATTATTCTCATGAATGATTGTGCTGATGGGTCACGATCAGAATTTAGGTTTTTTTTTTAAGTATCAAAACAGGTTAAGACTGAACAGCTGCAGGGTGACCTGGATAGAATATCTATTTGGGTAGGTCAGAATGAAGATAAATGCCAAGAAGGAGTCAGCTTATTAGGTACACAGATAAAAAAATCTAAAGGTTAATTATGGTTGAAGTGTAAATATGTTTGCATAATGTTTGAGCAGATGGTAGGAAAAAATTACAAAATCCTTCACTTACTGGAGAGGGTAATGAGAGGATACACTAGAGAAATTAGGGAATTGGGTTATAAAACTTTGGTCACACCATTGGTTGAATATGTCGGTGTAGTTTGGGACCCACATTTTCGATATCAATTACAGGAGATGGAGGGTGTGCAAAGAAGAGCAGCTAGATTTGTTTGTGAAAATTATTGCAAGACCAAGTCTGTAAGTGATATGTTAAGAAGCTGGATTGGGAGTCATTGGAGGAAAGGAGGAGGGGGAAGAGAATGCTGGGAATGTACACTCTTTGGCAAAAAAATTGACTGTCGGCACCTGAGTCTAAGTCCCTGAGTCTAAGTCCCTTATTTCGCACAATGTGGCATCATTGCCCGTATTCAACTCAGCGCCATCTGTTATTCATTCCCTTAAGTCAAGCCTCGAACAAAGCAGGAAGACTCCACCCGCCCATTGATGATTCTTCTTGGTAATTCATCTATCATTCCCCACATTTCAGTAAAAAGCTATTTACCGATCTCGAAACAAGTAACGCATTTTCCTGTCCCTGGATTGACTGTAATATTAGGCAAGATATCACCGACCATACCTCAATCGGACGAAATTCGGTTCCAACTACACTTTTCTTAAATTCAGATCGTGAAACATATCGTTAAACTTGTAATTAACAAGATTGCAATAAAGCGCAGTAAAAATGAGGTTCAGTTACACATCTTATTCCAAATGATTAGCCTAAAACTATAACCATATTTATTTATATATTGATGTGGCTAATCAGTTGCAATAATGCAACACATAATGGGGTGTGTGGTCCGAGAAGTGGGTGTAAATGTTCAAAGATCCAGATTTTTTAAGTTTCTACAAAACTATTGAAACGATTATAAAGAGATTATTTCGGATAATTGTCTAATGCCAGTTGAATGTAACTGACTTCCGAGGCAGGATAAGGTTGTTTACCCCACCGCACGAGCCATCTGTGAACATGAGCTCCGTTTGCTTGTGGCTAACCATCTAGTCTTGTAACGCGTGGTCCTCGGTTCGAGTCTAGGTTTTCCAATTATTTTTTTGCGTTTATTTTAAACAAGTCGAACCTACAACTGCGTTATGCGTAAAATATAACATCGACTCTTACTGCTTGCGTCAGGACATAACATAACATACTCAAGGAAAGACTCATAACTGAGTGCTTTCTTAATAAACTGCACACGTAACTATGAAAGCTTTCACAGAGGTAACACTGAAAGAAATCTTCTCGGGCTTCAACATCGTAGAAATAGTGTCGTGTGGTTACGTTAGGTGGACTATAACGAGTTCGCACCATCTTCAAGGAGACGAAAAACTAAATAATATTACTATACCAATTTCTTATTATGCGTCTGGATTTACGATTCGTCGACTTCTAAGTCATTAAAGGTGGAAAGGGAATGGAGACAAGGAATGGGAAGGAATTCGGACCATGGGTTTTGAAGAAATAATCCCGCCATTCACACGAAGTGACTTGGAGAAACGAAGGAAAATCCAAATCTGGATAGCCGGATAGGAATTCAAACAAGCTTCCTCTCGAATGCGGAGCCATAGCGTTAACGCTCAGCCATTAGGTTCAGTTTTTCAATATCTTTCGTATTTGATCTATGATGCCGTCCATAAAATTATTTAAAAAATCTATTGAAAAGTTAAAAATCGTAAATTAAAATATATGTGCAGAAGTGAGTTCATCTGATAAGAGCGGGGATATCAAAAAAAATCTCTGAAATCAGAAACGCAATTCATATTTCATTTTCTCTCTCTACTCTTTTCGCCAATCTCTCTCTCTTTTTAATTTTTTTGCTAGGGCTTTAATGCTCGTCGACAGCAAGGTCATTAGAGGCGGGATCGGATTGGGGCAAGAAACTGGCAGGAACTCGGCCATGCCTTTTCAAGGAAGCATCCGGTCGTTCGCCTGGAGTTACTTGGGGAAACCATGGAAAACCCAGATCTGGACCCCCGGACAGGATTCAAACCCGCGTCCTCCCGAATACGAGGCCAGAACGTTGACCGTTCACGCACCACACCCGGTACGTTTTTCTTAATTTTTAGCAGCTAACAAATTCAAAATGAATATAAGCTCCCTCTTATATGGAAGATATTGTCGTATTAATCCCGTTGTTTAATGAAGTAGTATTAAACCAAAAATGACGAGCAAAATTGATCGGTTTGCGAGTAACCAAATAGGTAACATTTCAGTCTTTTCGTAGAATGTTAAAAAAAAAAAGAATCCAATTCAAATTCTACTTGAGCAAAGACCTCAAACCGGATGCTAAAACTACAGAAATTTGCAGTCTCAATAAAATGTGGTAAAATAAGAAATTTCAATGTAGTTATGATGTAATTCTCTATAACATTTTCTCTCTTTTTTTTTTTTCAAGTATGTCTTTCAGTAAAGGTTAAGAGGTAGTTGGAATGAAATTATCACGCTGAGCAATAACATAGCTAATTGTTACAAAATTTTATAAATCGGCGGTACTACTCTCCGCAGCTAGAGTGTAATTCTAAAATATCGTAGTAGACGGAAACGTAGTGTTTACAAAGCGTATAATACTGGTTTCCTTGTTTCATGCCACACTGACATTCCCGCACTGAATTTCAATTTTATGCCTCAGTTTTCCTCCTACAATGTTCTGATTGAATGCCTATAAGACTTTGCAATATTTAAACTTTCAAAAGAAATTGCTGCTTGTCATTCTGAGACAGACATTATAATGTAAATTCTTTGGGTTGGAATAAAATATACAGTAGCTACAGTTTGAATTTTGGAAAAACCGTGCCGCAAGAGAATCAATTCTTATCACCGATCAAGAAAAACAAAGTTACTTTCATAGCGTTTGTTGATTTAGAAAAAAGCTTTTGGTAATGTAAGGGGGGACGAAATGTTCAAAATTTAAAAAAATTCAGGTCTTACGTATCGAGATAGAAAAATATTTTAGAATTGATATAAGAATCAAGTGGCTATAATAAAAGTAGAGAATCATGAGAGTCACCAATCAGTTGAAAAGTGTATCAGACATGGTTGCAGTTCATCCTTACTAATATTCAGTTTATATGTGGAGGAAGCTACAAAAGAAGTAAAAGAGGAATTTGAATGTGGCTTCATGAAAAAGTAGTTTCAAATATTGACCCAGGAACCAGAGAGAACTTTTTAAAACTGTATGTATGGAGCATAGCACCTTATGGTAACGAAGCATGGACTTCAGGAATGCCTGAAAGGTGCTATAGGAGGATGCTGAAAATTAAGTGGACAGTTAAACCACGAAATTAATATGTTGGAAATGATGGCTGACGAAAGAAGTTTGTGGAAAAATCGTACACAAAGAAAAAAAGCATTCGTGGGTGGTTTTTTAATACATTTGGGATTGGTTATGTATGAAGCAGATAACGGTGGACGTGTTTTAAGAGAGGTGTTTTGAGATGAAAGGGGATAGTGAAAAATAAGAAGGGATGGTGGTTTATATCAAACCTATCGAGAGACTGACGACAGTAAAATAAGAGATTAAATAAGACAGAAGGTGCCGGCCGATTGAGACCTATTCCCCCGAAACACATCGATGGGGCCGACAGCTTAACGTCCAAATCCGGCGGACGAGTCACTGTCAGAAGTTCCATACGCGCTACAGAGTGGTTTGGGATTTAAACCAGGACTTTCGTGCACCATCTGATAATTAGTAATAATTCACCGCCACCGAAACATGTCCTAATTCTAAAAAG
>JARYHS010013630.1:132315753-132401492 GCA_031002005.1 Vandiemenella viatica | reverse complement strand
CGGGAGGACGCGGGTACGAATCCCCTTCAGCGTATCCAAATTTAGGTTTTCCATGGTTTCCCCAAATCACTCAAGGCGAATGCGAGGATGCTTCTTTCAAAAAGGCCATGGCCGAATTCCTTCCCGTTCCTCGTCCTCAGTTCCATCCTGCCTCTAATGACCTTAGCCGTCGACGAGAAGTAAAGCAAAAAAAAAATCGCTCTTACTGATATCCGGATACATGAGCAGCAAGCTAAGCGGTTTACACAGAGAGTCAAATTATCAGCACAATCAGATTGAAGAAAACCTGTCGGGGAGTTATATCACAATAAAAATTCTGGTTAAATATGCTGCAACATTGTACACAGCTCAACTTCTCTATCCTGCATCAAAATTTGTTGAATAAATAAATTTACACCACGACTTAACTGAAACAGAAATTATTTACCCTTTTTAGAACTTATAACATTTCTTAAAATATTTTATAATATGTAACGTAAGTTTGGTTTAAATAATAGAGTTCCTCTAAAAAGATACACTTTGCAATCACTAATATTCCTCAAAATAGTTCTCGATCGCGAACGATTCTGTATATCGAAGAATGCAACGAAATTGTATTATTTTCCCAACAGTAAAAATTATTCATGAGACGGTTTTTATCGTTGTTGTCATTAGAGGTAGGAAAGAACTGTGAGCAATGAACGGGAAGGCGTTTTGAAGGAACCAGCCCGGGAATCACGTTGAGTAATTTCGGGAAACTACGGAAAATCGAACAGTGTTATTCTGCTGATAGTAAGAATAGTGTTATTCTCCTAATAGTTAGAATAGTGTTGTTCTCCTGATAGTTTGAACAGTGTTATTCTCCTGATAGAATAGTGTTATTCTTCTGATTCTTAGAACAGTGTTATTCTTCTGATAGTTAGAACAGTGTTATTCTCCTGATAGTTAGAACAGTGTTATTCTCCTGATAGTTAGAACAGTGTTATTCTCCTGATAGTAAGAATAGTTTTATTCTCCTAATAGTTAGAATAGTGTTGTTCTCCTGATAGTCAGAATAGTGTTGTTCTCCTGATAGTTAGAACAGTGTTATTCTCCTGATAGTTAGAATAGTGTTATTCTTCTGATTAGAACAGTGTTATTCTCCTGATAGTTAGAACAGTGTTATTCTCCTGATAGTTAGAACAGTGTTATTCTCCTGATAGTAAGAATAGTGTTATTCTCCTAATAGTTAGAATAGTGTTGTTCTCCTGATAGAATAGTGTTGTTCTCCTGATAGTTTGAACAGTGTTATTCTCCTGATAGAATAGTGTTATTCTTCTGATTCTTAGAACAGTGTTATTCTTCTGATAGTTAGAACAGTGTTATTCTCCTGATAGTTAGAACAGTGTTGTTTCCTGATAGTAAGAATAGTGTTATTCTCCTAATAGTTAGAATAGTGTTGTTCTCCTGATAGTCAGAATAGTGTTGTCTCCTGATAGTTAGAACAGTGTTATTCTCCTGATAGTTAGAACAGTGTTATTCTCCTGATATAATAGTGTTATTCTTTTGATAGTTAGAATAGTGTTATTGTTCTGATAGGGCCTTCATTAGACCACATGCAGTCCATGACTTGTGTTTGTTCTTTTCTTATATTACACCCACAATATTCTGAAATTGGGATGAATATTTTTTTATTTTATTTATTTATTTATTTGCTTTTACGAACATTTTTTCGTTAAAACATTTTACGAAAAATCATTTTGTAGTATTTTATAATTTGCTTCAAAACGGAATACGTTAGTTTATTTAATAAAAAAAGAAAGTACTATTAATGTTCTTGTTTGATGACATTAGGTTACTAAAATCAGTGGTCTATAAAATTAAAATTGTATTAAGACTATTAAGAACTGACGAAACTTTTGACTCTGTTAGGGTCTCTTACACGATTTAATACGGCTCTTAACTAGTTGTTCGCCTTAAAACACACGGGCCATTCCCGTGTTCTGGATTCCTGTTGCTTATTGTTTTCTTTTCTCGGAACAGAGGAAAGTGTAAGGCCCGTGGGCCGTGGTCCATAAGAACCGCTTCCTTGTTGATCGGTAGCGGGTACTCCTTAATTAAAGCGAACACGGTTTATTTATACATGCTAATGGGGGAAGCGCCGTCGGCAGGCCATTCTCTCCTTATTTACATTTCCACATATTGATAATACAGAGATAAAGTCGTCAGACGACAAGCGACCGCGCAAAGCTCATAAATATGCAGATGAGGGCGCGCCGTGTTACGGACGTGATTTAGGGTCAGAGATGTAAAATCAATTTCGGCACATAGCAGTGGGAGTCCGATACTGACAAACTTCTTCCGCTTATTTACGTCTTACCGTCAGCACCGAGTAGCCAGCATAGTAGTGGATAAAGAGGTCACTGCCCTAGTATGCTGTTCCGTGGAAAGAATTAAATTCACGTTTGTATTAACATAAAGGTTACAACACCTACTGTCAGGGCATTATTTAAAGTGGAACCGTAACCCGCCACACTACGGTCATCCACATTAAAAGTTAATTAAGGTCTAGACAAAATGAGATTACAGTCTCTAGAAAAAACCTGGAATAGTTATGACTTGTTAGCCACTTCCATTCCCCCGCAACCGTAAAGGAGTGGTAACAAAGTCATTGATGGGTGCCACAATGTAACTGAGGAAGATATTAGCCATTACCTCACGTTTCTGGGTCACAGAATCTATACTAAATATTATAAATACGAAAGTAATTCAGTGTCACTGTCTGTTTGTTACGTTTTCACGGCTTAACCGACCTTCATGTAATTTGACAAGTAAATTCTATTTGCCATTGCAAAGGAGATGGGTACTTTTTCTGTAAAAATAATATATTTTTCATGGAATCTTGAAAGGTTTTTTCTTTTTTTTTTTTTTTTTTGTCCATGTTCACGGTGATCTGGCCAAACGCGAACTTGATCTGTATTTCCCCCTTAGGATGAATAAAATCATTTAACCTTAAAGAACACAGAAGTATTAATCTTATATCTTTAAACGAGCAATTCTTGTATATACGTATCTGGGATCTCGGAAACGGCTATAACGATTTGGATGAAATTTCATATTTAGATAAGGTTTTGTTTTTTAAGTTTACCTAAATAGGTGTCTACCCTGCAAAGACGCGAATTTAAATAAAAAAAAAAAAAAAAAAAAAAACTTAAATTTTTGTACTTGGTATCTCAGAAACGTTTCTAACGCCATCTCGTAGATGTTTTAGGTGCCAGTAAGCCTACTGATGTTAGTTACGTTTCTCTTTGGTTCGAGCAAGGAACACATATTTTTAAACGAACAATTCATGTATACTAGCTGATCCATGAGAATATTTGGCATAGTATCGTGATCAGTCACCGAAAGCTAATATAATGAGGAAATAAGTGAATGCAAATATTTATTTGAAAAGTAATAATAAATATCACTTTCACTGTAAAAAAGTAGTTATCATTAAATACTACTTGTTTAATTGTAAAAAAATTAAGAAATAGCTATTTAAAAAATATGACTTTGCCAGATATCCTTTTTCAGTTCCCTTTACATTACAAAATTTCTTTGAAAACAATATTAGTAGTTATAATGTGGTCATCGTTGACTTTTTGACCGTATATGTTTATAACACAAAAATAATATTAATGAATCTACAAACCCGTAAAAATGGTGTTCATACGAAAAAACAGGTTGTGATAAATACAATCCTGTGCTTTGAAACATCTGACCTCGTGCTTTATTAATGTTCATAGCGAAGGATACTTCTATTGGGAATTGTTTACTTATCATTTGGAAAGGCACGGTTGATCAGAAGATGTGAAGTTAATGCGAGGTATGACCATAGTATCGAGCGTGGTGTGTGAACAGTTAATGTTCTGGCCTCTCATTCGGGAGGTCGCCGGTTCGAATCCTCGTCCAGATTTCGGTTTTCCATGGTTTACCCAGATCACTGCAGGCGAATGCCGGGATTCTTCTTTCAAAAGGCAATGACCGAATTTCTTCCCGTCCTTGTCCCAGTCCCATCCCGGCGAGCATGGTTTTATTGGAGTGAATGAATTTAGCACTGATGATGTACACACCTACAGTAAGTGAATTACCAAAAATCTTGCACTATTAATTAATCTGATTAGCATTAAGATTTGTATTACGACTAACAATAATAGCATTTTTCTTTAAAAGGAATTTATGAGGTGGTAAACCAGGCAATCTCGGAATGGCCCTAGCGATTTGGATGAAATTTCACATGTAGAAAACATTTTGCTTCTCAAGTTTGTAACAAAAAAAAAAAGTACAATTCTTGTGTTTGGTATCACGGAACCTCATCTCGTAGAAGTTTCAGGTACCAGTAAACCTACTGATGTTAGTTATTCTTAAGCCTTCAAGAAAAACTTTTTACTTTAATCAAACTTTTCTCAAAATCTTGCATATTGAAAAGAAATCTAAAGATGCCGAGTGAAGATTGGTCACGCAGGTACCAGACCTATTAAACATGGACAGAGCTAACATATAATTGTTTCAAAGGGCGTGGTTGCTAGATTCGATCTGGCTGAAATACGAACTTGACTTGTATCAAACCCTAAAGATCCATTCTTCAGAAATTGAAGAATTTCTGTTCGAATGGAGTGCGCAATCGCTTCGAAATTATCACGTTGTTTTTGTGTGAGACTGGCCAAACACGAATTGTTTGGTCAACGTGTCCGTAGCGGCCAGAGAAGTTAACACAGATTCCACAGCATTAAGTAGTCAAGCAACTCCGAAGAAATGAATTGCCAGAATTCTCGATTAGGTAACATATCTGGTCTGGTGTCCGCTTTAACTAACCTAATAACTCTCTTACAGCGAACATGAACAAAGACCATTAACGAAACTGGTCAATAAAATACATAAAAAGCGAATATACCGTAATGTATATACTTTGGTCAAGCAGCAACATTAGCAGAAGTTCTAATTAAATCAAAATTTAGCCTAGGTCGGAATGACAATGGGGGTTCGTTTTTACAGCAGAGACCAAAAGTAATTTAAGTTTTTTTTTTTAGTTCTTATGTTACTTTCATTAGCGATAAGTTACTGGAAAATAGTTCGGTGTTTTTTCAGCTGTAAAGTTTCTTAAGTTCGAAATGCTTCGAAAATCAAACTTAATTAATGTATTCCGGCAATTAATTTCATAGCAATTGCTTACCTATTAAATCCTGCACATTACCTTAAATTTCTTCTAACAATATTTCTGGCCGCTATTAATTTCGGTGAAGGCCGCCTCCAGCCAATAGCTGTAGAGGTGAGTGAGTGAGTGTGTGTGAGCTTAGGAATTAATAGAACAGATTTGTCTCTAGGGCTTTGTTTCTCTCGCAGTCAGTTTTAAATACGAAAGTAAGTCTCCGTATGTTTGTTGCGTTTTGACGGGTAAACGGCTAGACCGAAACTGATGAATTTTCACAAAGAAATACTTTTTATCTTGAGGAATGATACAGGATACTTTTTGTGGATGTTTTTTCGTGAAATTTTGATGCAGAATGTTGACAGACAGACGGATGTGTGTGTAAGTCTGTAATGTTACATCGGTCGCTCAGGCTGTGCTTGTCTCGCAGTCAGTTACTGTTTGATCTGTTAATAAATTTCGTTTACAGACAAAACTTATTATTCAATAGCTATAGATGTTGATTTGCGCTACACCATACTATTATTTTGTATCTATCTAAAAGTTTCTGGAATCAGTATATTTTGTCTTTTTTTGGCATACCTAGCAGGCGTAAGGCGTAGCTCTAGCAGAGCACAAGCAGCTAAAGTTATCAGAATCCAAGAATCTGATGCTCTTGCTCAAGAAAGAAGAAAACACCAAGCTGAAATTGATGCTGCCCTTAGTTAACCCCCACCCCCTCCCCGCACCTTAGTTTTTTTATATTTTTTAAACATGTTGCAAATTCATGAGACAAGTTCGATGGTAGATTGGTAAGGGGATGGCTTCCCCATCATATTATTCCGTAACTTCCAATTGTAACAATGAAATTCTAAGTCCACGCGTACGAAGTCGCGGGTAACAGGTAGTACTGGTGGCGCTTTTAGCTGTGGCGTAACCGACACTAGAAGATTTGTGCACGGAGAGTCTCCCACAACTGTACTCGGTGCTCTTGACTTCGATGCCTTGGAGAGCGTTCATCATTGGTGAGACTACAACGCCCCGCCCTATCAGGCCGCCAGCTGCTCCTATATCTCGACAGTAAGGCAGTGGAAGTCAGCGACCCAATCCTTCAGGATTCCCGTGTACCCTGCAGAGGTTGTCTGGCCACGAGACAGTGACGGGGTCTAATCCTGGCCGGGAGATCTGATGACTTTCGAGGGGGTGTCTTGGTGCAGCATCTCTACAGATACTTCTCGTTCTACGTAAAGCGGTAGATATATCGGGCTGCTGTTGGTTTCAGACAGCAGGTAATAGACAGACGCAGTGGTTGAGGGCAGTGTCAACCTGTTCGGAGCAATAAGCAGCAACTCACACAGAACAGACGTCACATGAACTAAGTACCATTATCAAGAGTGATGCGTGTGCTTGCTTCGCGCTGTTTAAAGACACAAAAGTTTTTATTTTTGCAACAACAATCGGCATCGGAAATGATAGGGTAACTCATCAAATATTCTTTCACTACAAAGATCGAACAGAAACGAATATCGGACAGAGAGCATCTTTGTAAATCCAAGATGTTTGGTCTGACACATCCTACCCAGCAACAGCGATAAAGTAATATAAGGACTATGACAATACGGTTTGGATAATCGGCGATAGGTTGTTGACAGCGATGAGTAAATACGGTAATTCTGCCACATACTCAGAAAGTTAAGAAATTAATAAATAAGAAAAGCTAGGGCGTCTCTCTCGAACCGACATGGGGCACCAGAAATGCGATCCGCGGAAATAACAGGAAAAGTATTGGCTTGGCAGAGAGCAGTTTAACTGCAGGAGAAACTGCACAAAGTAACTATGCAGACGCGAGAGTCGAAGCCGAGATACAAACACGAGTGACCTCTGTCAACAAGTAGCCTATAAACTGAATTATTATTAACGTGGATCAAGAAGCAATCTCAGGTCGCCGATAGTGAAGACATTATATGGTTGTCTAATGTCTTAACTGTTTGTCTTACTCGAATGTAATTGTCGTCAATTATAACCCCGGGACCACACGCTTGGCACTTATCACAAACTCCAAGCCTCTAAAAACGCTTGGTTAACTTTGGGGAGCCAAACATCGTCATCCACACGCTTGCTAGTGCGCTTGTATGTTTGGGAGAAGCAAGCATGACAGAAACTTTTGGCCTAAGCTATTTTTAGAAAAAGAAAATTAAAAAACGAGAGACGACAAAGAAGATCGTGGATGTTAAAAATCTATAGAAACCGTACCAGGTAATTATTATAATTTCATTCATGCATCTATGAATACTATGTACTTTCATGTATGTATTTGATTTAATATAAGTGTTTTATAAGTGTTTTATAATTAGAATTGTGTAATAATTATTGTTTTAACGGCATTATAACGTCTGTATCAATTATTTTTTGATTGCAGAGAATTTATGAAAGAAACATGAGCTGCTTTTTGAGCCATCTAGGCAGTTTAACTTCTGCTGGGTGAGCTATGCTGATTCTGAATATTCGCTGAATGAAATTTCACTTATGATTTCTAAAGAAAATACAGACTTCAAAGAAGCTATACTATACCAGCTAAATTAATAATAGAATCTTATTTTTTCTTTAAATATTAAATGTGACAATAATAAATTCTATCTTTTTTTTAATCTCCACGAAAGTTTTATTTAAAACTTCACTAGGAAGACTCCAAGCATGAGCTATTTCTTTTTTATGGTCTTTATTCTTCGGGTAAAAAATGTAGGGTTCTACTTGGTAGATTCGAGAAATCGTAAAATATCCCCGTTGGACCAGTTATTCATTTTTTCTTGCAATAAAAAGAAACGCACGTTTTGTCCGCCTTCAGGGCACAAACAATATTAAGTCCGCACAAACGCCTTTGATTTGTGCCATAAAACCGTCACTCGATCGGATCAGCCACTAGTGCCTGCAAGCCTACACAAGCCAAGCCAAGCGCCCTATCCACATGTTTCAATTTGTGAGGGTTTGACAATGTTTGGCAAGCGTGTGGTCCCGGCTTAAGAATCGGCAACAGCGAGCTAACTTTATACCATTGGTTGGTGGTTCGAGCCCCTATTCTACAGGAAATTAGTTTCTTGTTTTATACATATAACCTTGTAAAAACTTTTTTTATATGCTATTAGGCTAAACCATGAGGTCGGACAGTATGCAGGCGGGGGATTTAAACTGATGTTGATTACGACTCTCCAAGTCAAAGCTTCTAGGTAAGTTAACGAAGAGATTGTCTTCAGTAACTGTAAACAGTGGCAATGGAATTATTCGACGCCACTACGGGTCAGTGAGGTACTCATGTTTAATTTATGCAGATCTCGACTCAGAAGAATAATAAAAAAGTTTTTATGTTCGCTTACTCCGTAACTTGTGGTCACCTGAGGAATAACAGAAAAAAATTGTCTCGAACCGTTATTTGATAGCTTCACAGATTATTGTACAAAAATATGTCCAATTTATTACTGTAAGTTCACAAAGAATAGGATTTCACATAGGGGGCCTACCTACCAATAAGCACACCCAATTTTTTGTTCGAGCCGAAGTCGAAATTTGTGAGATTTTGGGCGTTCCCCCATTTTAATGACATGAAAGCTCAACAGATATAGTTGACACCCAGGCAAACGTGCATACTTTCAAGTACAGTTGAACCAGTTAACTGAACGCATAGATGTTCGTGGAAGAGCAACTTGCAATTAATAAATCATTAATTTCCGAAACAAGTATTTCATTTTCCACCTCTCGCAATAAGGTTATTTCCTGACACAGTACTCGCCTTTATTACGAAAATCCAGTCACCTCATTGCATATTGACAATGATTCTTCTCGCACATCACTTTGCGTTATCTACATTTGCATATATACTCTGCAATTCATACATTTTGTGAGTGGCAGAGGGGTGCTAAGCACCAATCCTAATTCTGTGTATTCCAATCCCGAACAGAACGAGGAAGTAAAGAGTACATAAAAGCATCAGTACGGCATCTTATTTCTCTAATCTTATCGTTCCTGTCATTGCGACATAAATAGGTTGGCGGAAAAAGTATTTCATTGCACTCGTAAAAATAAGAATTTCGCATATTTTCCAATTAATTCAAACGAAAATGATGTCGTCTGTCTGCCAAACAATCCCAGACCAATCCATGTATCAAATTTATATGATACTCAACTGTTACTATTCACACTGTTTCAGTCATTGTTGATATATGAGGCGACATGGATTGAACTGCGAGTGTGCGTCTACAAACCGACTGACAAACTGCCCAGTATTTAAAACCTTATCTACACAGTACAGTTTGCGTTGCTGGACCAGTCCGAGAGCTGGTAAATATTTTTGGGTAGATATTTGAGGCACCCTGAAAATTTGTGTTACAATTCCTTTGTAATGTCTAAGTACAAAATCGAAGAACAGGCTAATGAGAAGGGGGCCATAGCCAAATTATTAATTTTCAAAATTTTATTTTCTTTCAAAATTGTGTTTCATAAATATCGAAAAAATATATTTTTGGAAAGACGGATCATTTTACCTGACAGGTGATCCTGACTCCAATGAGTAGTATAGCGACTGCCACTCACTCAGATGGGCAGAACAGGGAAAAGTAGAATCTAATCTCAGAGCGGACAACATTAGGAATGGAAAAGAGTATCATACGCAGATAGGAAGAGACTGGAACGAGGAGGCAATTACGTCTGAAACCACCATCTGACCGCACTTATTAACCCGGAGAAGAAAGAAAAAAACCTTAGCGTTGAGTAAGAAGTTTCCTTTCGTTCAGCTACTTTCTTATTTCGAGTGACTTTAGAAACTTTGACTAGGATTCTATCTTAGGTTTGTAATAACTGTTTCGTGTAACTGAAGCCGATAGATTAAGTTTATTTAAAAATGACATACTCGTAGTTAAACGTTTAATTATTACGATTAACACGCAATGAAACTGAGTAAATAAAAAACCGAATTCATGCAGTCAAAACAATATTAACAGAATCCAAAGATCGGATTGTTTATTTGTAATGCAGTGTGATCTTTGGCCAAAATCTTTTGAAGCTAAGAAAGGAATGGTTGTTTGATGCATAATGTCCTGAGGCACCTATCTTCTCTGCTTATCAACAGATTATTAGTTCCTGCTGTGTTTCCCAGGTGATAAGAAAATACATCAGTTCTTAAGCTAGATCATAAGCTTTCAAACTGCGAAAACGCTTTCCGTTTCGGCTTCGTAGTTTTTGTGAGATACGATAACAAATAGACAGACAGATACGGCCTACTACAAATACATGTATCTAGAAATATCTTCAGATCTTCCTGGAAGATTAGAGGAATCTATCTGATTTGAGAGAAATATGCTGACTTTGGTGCAAACCACAATACCAAATAGGAGAAACACATACTATGCATGAAAGGGAGCGTGAACAAACTACGTGGCTTGGTCCAGGGAAAAAGGAGGGGGGGGGGGTTGGCTGGAAGGCTACGTGGGGGAAGAGGGGGTGGGGTTCCGAGCCAGGCCACGTAGCTTTCCTTTCATAACATTTTTCACAGTGAAAATGGGGAACAGAACTCACAACAGCATGTGAATATTTATTTCCCTCAGTTAATTATCTCCGTATGTAATATTCAATCGTCGGACAAGAGAAAACAGTACAAAATGTCTTCTGGAGTCAAAATGGAAAAAAGCTCGTGCTACATGGAGGGGTAGAGGCAAAAGCCACGTAGGGCTACGTTGGGGGAAGGGGGATTAACAGGAGGCCAAAATGGAGCTATGTGGTTTATGCACGCTCGCAAACGACGGTGTGGTCACGCTATATCAGCGTGTCAGCAGGCGCCTAGCAGCGTCAGCAAAGATACGCAGCGACAATGGTGCCCCAGCAACACGATGAGAAGGCCTCCACAGAGAAAGCTGTTCAAGTGCTATTTACGATAGATGGTAACCAGAAGTATCAGGGACGAGCCTTGGAGACAGCAAGGCCCGCAAGGAAAAGTGAAATAGAAGAATTCCAACTTCCCGCTTCACGCTGGGTAGCCAACGGATATAAAAGACCTCTTTCTTTTAGTATGGGTTTTGGTCTTCACTATTTAACAAGCAATGTTTTTCTGTCACTTGCTTGTTCTGATTTTCACTCTATCTTCTTTACATCAAACTGATTCAAAGACCCTTTTGTGTCTGGCGATGCCTTTGCGCTGATGGTTTCGTATGTGTAGGCCAGTTTAGTGTATGAATCTTGCTATCGCTATTTAGACCTACAAATTTAATTGATTATACTAAATTAGATATGTTCGTTCGATCAGAACAGTGTAGAAATTTCGAAGTAGTGCATAGAATTATCAAAAACTAAAAAATATTACCAACTGCTTATTAGTGTTAATTATTTAACTGATACAGCAGGGTAACTTTATTGGATCGTAATGCAATTGATAAATAAAGTATTTATTTGAGAGACCGCATGTGTTTTGCAAACAATGAACAAACTCTCAATGATTAGCCTACTGTCCCTGTGGAATATTTTTCAAAGTTGGTATCTGCTGATCTGTATGCAACTGAACCAGGATTTAGTTAGTATGTCTGGCTAGATTGTAACATAACTCTTCTCTTTTCTTTTTGACGTGGAGAAGTTTGCTTCGCTGCAGAAAACAGTATGGTAACACAACCGCCGTATGCAATTTGACGTCACAGCTCCAAATGTATCTTCTACGTCCACAGTCCAATTACACCACTCGACAGCCATTGCGTTCAAAGAATTTGTCAGGCTAGTGCGGGCGGCACGTGGAGAGGGGCCGTTGCCATTTTGGGTTCGTTTCACTGATTTTATGACACTGCGACGCTTTTTGTAGTCTTATACGGCAGTTCTTGCCATGATATATCGATTTATGAAGATGGTGAAGTTTTACGGGGTTTAAGTTGAAAATAGATGAAAGCCAACACACAGTGGCTGGCTATATTCTTCAAAAGGTAGAGTCACGTAAATAGTGCATCTTTGGAAAGTGCTCAACAGTAATACCGTAATACCCATGGGACCACATAGGAGTTGCATCGGGAACGCTACGAGTATTAACTCAGCGAGGTAGCCGCTATTTCCCATGCCCAGTTCAGCCCAGTTCAGCCCAGTTCATCACTGATATGTTATCCGATCTTTGCGAAACAAGTGCCAATCGACTGATATATTTCCTAGCTTCGCTCTGATGACTGAAAACCGTTTAAAATTACTTTTGGGGTATTACATGGATAAATTATAGTTTCGAAATAAAACTTAATACGTGCCAAAATATAAATAAAATCGATGCATCAATGGACAACTAGTTTGGAATTCAGGAATGCTCCACACATCGCTACGGCGCGGCGGGAAGAATGCGCGCCTGCGGGAGAGGTCTTAATTTAAGCTTTCAGCTGAATCCTGTCAACTGCGGAGGGAAAGTGGCACGCTTACCAAGCCAAGTGTCAGCGTTTGAACTTGCTCAAGTGCTGCAAGTTCAGCTCGGAATCAATCACTCAAAATAACCTCCAAGCTGAGACAATAACAGCAGAGCACAGGCCCCTGGTTAATGAGTGCAACTTCTGTTTATTAAACTTATTGTAATCACACTTCCCCAAAATTATACCTTCAGTTGTAAATCTGTACTCTAAAAGCCATTTGCCATTTTTGATCCATTTCTCCACTTCTATGGAACTTCCGACTCCATGTAACTATAACGTTCGTTGTGGTTCCAATCAATACCTCTCGTCAGAACTTATCGATTACTTTAAAAAAAAAATTGAGAGCGATCTTGGATAAGTTGTATAGGTTTGATGTTGAACATAAATAATAATAATGTTCTTTAAAAAGTTATATCGAATTGTAAAAACTGTGCACGGATGAAAAGTGCGTCTCATCAGCTACGATAGCCTTGAAACTTCATAAGGAGTGAATTAAACTGAGACAGTCGACACAGATACGAACGAACCAACATTTTATTTAGGAATTTCCATGATATCATCGTGCAACCCTGACCGACTGTCAGTAAAACACCAAAGATGAAAGACTCATACCAGCGAAAGAACTAGTGCATACAGAGAGCGATAACATTTGCCCCAAGAATCGCTGATGCATCCAATGGAGGAGCTTTCAGTAAGTGTGATGAGGAATTTGAAAGAACTATCTCTCGACTTTGAACCAGGCTGAGATACGGGAACGAATACTTCGAAATCATGCAGTCGTGCAACTTGTGCGATTGACTTTGAATTGGAAAAGGCATACAAGAAACGTGCCTCCGTAGTCTAATATCGAGCGTAAAAGACCTAATATTAAGCATGGCAGACGAGCTGGCTCCCTATCTATAGTGGCTCTCTGCTCGCAGTATGCCTAGCGCCTTCCTCGACCTTTCTGATAAACATTCAGCGTGTCGTGACTTCTTAAAATCTTGTACAAATTACAGCCCTATAGATTTTCCAATGCCATGATTGGAAATGAGACTGGGCTAACGCATTATAATTTTAGTACTCGGTTATATACTTCTGGCCTAGGGATAATTTGGATGGTAACCCGTTCAGGTGACACACACACATTAGCAAGGTATTGCTATGTATTTCAGTATCTTTTGTGTCACGGCAAAACTGATGGATGGTATGTATATACAAATCTAAACATAATATTGCAGGATCTTCACTGAAGCTTGTATGATATTATAAGGAACCTGGGGTGTTTTAAATGCCGCTACCTGCACCTGACTTCTTTTTTTCTACCCCTTACAAATTTACATAAATAGCATATTTTGTATAACCTCGTTATGGCGTATTTTCCTTTCTCACGCCGAGTACATTATGCGTTCCGTCTAACACATTGAAACGACGAATATAGACTCGCTGTTATATTTTACTCACGTTCACCACAAAAGAGATTATACTTATCCTCGGTATTCATTATTTAATATCGCGTTCCTTGTCGACTATAAGTGATTACTCCAATAATCACGTTCACAAACTTTTACGAGTATTTACAACACTGCTGTACTGAATAACTTCTATGAACCTTGACACATATTTCATGTCGTGTTTTATCACTCTCGCACAAAGCCGATCACACTTCTACTACAATTCTTAACCATCTTGATTATAAGTCAGTCTTCTTTTTATTTTCGTCTTCTGATTGTTTCTCTTTAATCGTTGCTGGTCAGTCGACATCGGCACAATAAACTCTTTGACGATCGCGACAATTCCTTTAATTTAATTCATTATCAACTATCTTTAATCATTTTCTCTTCTAGTTAGGAATACACTTACGGTCATATTAATCATTTTCTCTCCTTTGTGAGATAGTACCGGTGTAATGTGTTCTAAATATATGTATATGATATGAAGAATTAATCCAATATGTGAAGGGTGAGGAAAATCTAATAATCATGGGTGATTGGAATGCAATAGTGGGAGAAGGAAAAGAGGGGAATACTGTAGGAAGTTTTGGTCTAGGAGAAAGAAATGAGCGAGGAAGCAGGTTACTAGAATTTTGTGAAAGAAATAAGCTAGTAGTGGCGAACACACTGTTTAAGAACAATGAAAGAAGAATATACACCTGGAAACGTCCTGGGGATACAGGCAGATATAAGCTAGATTATATCATGGTCAACAGAGATTCAGGAATCAAGTTCTAGACTGTAAAGCGTACCCAGGAGCAGACATAGACTCTGACCATAATTTGATAATAATGAAATGCAGGCTGAAATTTAAGCGAATAAGGAAGCAGTATAAGCAGAATGGAAGTGAATAAACTGAAACAATCTAGCACAAGAGAAAGATTTGCAGAAATGGTAGACTTAGGTCTAAGAAGTAACTCTGAAAGGATCTCAACCGAGGATGAATGGAATGCATTAAAGACCGAAATACTGAAAGCTGGTAAAGAAACATTAGGCTTTAGGGAACAAGCTGCCCGAAAACCTTGGCTCTGATGGATCAGAGAACATACAAAAATGCTCAGGATGAAGCAGGAAGAGAGCAGTACAGGCAATTTAGAAATCAAATAAATAGGAAATGCAAAATAGCAAAAGAAAAATGGCTACAAGAAAAGTGTGAAGAAATAGAAGTGGAAATGGTCGTAGGAAAAGTAGATGTTGCATATAGAAAGATCAAAAAGAATTTTGGAGAAATGAAGAAAAGGGGTATGAACATTAAAGCTTCCGATGGGAAACCTCTTTAAGCTCAGAAGATAGAGCTAATTGATGGAAGGAATACATTGAGAAACTGTATGTGGCGGACGACTTAAACAATAGTGTAATAGAAAACGAAGGTGATGTCGAAATTGATGACTTAGGAGATCCTGTTTTGAGGACAGAATTTAATAAAGCTCTGAAAATGACTTGAAAGCAAATAAGGCAATTGGAATTGATGAGATCCCTGCAGAACTTCTTAAATCCCTAGGAGAGGAAGGAATCGAAAGATTATTCAAGCTGATATCAAAAAGTTATGAAATAGCAGAAATTCCAACTGATTTTAATAAAAATATCATCTTCACACTTCCAAAGAAAGCACAAGCCGACAAATGTGAGAATTATCGTACCGTTAGTCTAACATCACATGCTTCAAAATTACTGACCAGAATAATATACAGAAGGATGGAAAGGGTAGCAGAAGAGATAGTAGGTGAAGATCAGTTTGGGTTTAGGAAAAATCGCGGTATGAGGGAAGCAATTCTGTCTTTAAGATTAATACTTGAAGGGCGGATCAAGAAAAACAAAGATACTTTTATGGCGTTTGTTGATTTAGAAAAAGCTTTTGATAATATTAGGTGGGACAAAATGTTCAAAATTTTAAAGAAGTCAGGTCTAAAGTATCGAGATAGAAGAATACTTTATAAACTATATAAGAATCAAGTAGCTGTAATAAAAGTAGAGAATCACGAGAGACATGCATCAGTTAAAAAGGGTGTGAGACAAGGTTTTAGTCTATTCCCGTTAATATTCAACTTGTATGTAGAAGAAGCAGTGAAGAAAGTCAAAGAAAAATTTCCATCTGGCATAAGTTTTCAGGGAGAAAAAATCAGTATGCTACGATTTGCTGATGACATTGTCTTGGTAGCAGAGAGGGCTGAGGACATTGAGAAGTTACTGGATGGCATAAACACAATACTAAAGGAAGATTTTGAACTGAATATAAATCAAAGCAAAACAAAAGTGATGAAATGTAGCAGAAATGATACCAATACTAGTAGATTAAATATGAAAATAGGATTGGATTGAATAATAGAAGTAAGTGAGTTCTGTTACTTGGGAAGTAAAATTACAATCGATGGCCGAAGCAGGAATGATGTTGAAAGCAGAATAGCACTAGCAAACAGAGCCTTCATGAAAAAGATAAATCTTTTAGTTTCAAATATTGATCTAGGAATTAGAAAGAATTTTTTAAAACTCTATGTGTGGAGCACAGTACTTTACGGTATCGAAACATGCACTTTAGGAATACCGGAAAGAAAGAAAATTGAGGCATTTGAAATGTGGTGCTACAGAAGAATGCTGAAAATTAGGTGGACAGACAGAGTAAGATATGAACGAGTTTTGGAAATGATGGGTGAGAAAAGAAGTTTATGGAAGAAGCTTACAGAAAGAAGACACAGGATGGTAGGTCATATTTTGATACATGCTGGATTCTTTAATTTGTTAGTGGAGGGAACAGTCGAAGGTAAGAACTGTAGAGGATGATGAGAGAGATTAGAATATATGAAGCAGATAATTGAGGACGTGGGTTGTAAGGGGTATGTAGAAATGAAGAGGTTAGCACAGGATAGGAAAGGATGGAGGATTGCATCAAACCAGTCAAAAGACTGACGACAGCCAAAAAAAAAAAAAAAAAAAAAAAAAAAAAAAAAAAAAAAAAAAAAAAGTTTAATAAACTAGTGGACTTATTATTACGCCTTGTGGAAAATGTTCGGCAATTTATTCCGTCCTAAGAGACTTTTCTATTTACTCCATCAAGACTACGTAAAAGTGGATAAATAGTGCTGTAAAATAGCACTGCGTCACGAATGCTTGTTAGTAACCTTTAGTTGTCCAGAGTACTTTTTAAATCAGTTATGAGAATGGAGAAGTAGGTTGTTATGCTCATGCCACCAACATCCAATGCAGAGATGTAGAAGTCTTCGCTATGCTGGATGAGAAGGCAACTGGTCGATATGACATTTTTTTTTTTTTTTGGTATCGGCACAATGATCTGAATTTATTTTCTTTCCATAGTCTGATTAAGATCCTGTTCGCCGGTACGGTATCTTGTAGATCACGCAAAAGTAGACATCGTCGTTCGTAGCTTTTACAACTTAGGTTTATCTTGCCATAGACGGATTACATAACATCATGAGTCAGATATAATGCTTCATTAATCTCCGGGTTGCGTGTAATTTTCGAGTGTTCCGATACTTTGGCTGGAACAAAAAATACGTGGTACTTATATCAGTGGAAGATGTGTCAGATTTTTTCAAATCTATTAAAGCAATCGTCGACCATATCTGGGTAGTGGGCATACATGGGATTGTGACATGGTGTTGAATATCTTTTGCAGTTACCAGAGAGACCTCTTTTGTTCATAAAGCAAGCGATCTGTTTCTGATTCGTCCTTTTTGTACTGAAGATATTTTTCCATGAACTATGACGCTTCCACATGCTCAGTACTAACTTCTTTCCAACAATCTGAGAACTTCTTCCAGTTTAACATTGAACGGGCAATTCTTTCAACCTGCCCTTTGCTCCTATTCGGCCCGCCTCCCCATTTTCCATCCTTTTCCCCTAAAGGCTGCCTAAAGAAGTAGTTTCATTTATAAACATTAGAAGATATTTAACACTGTTTTGCAATTTTTTTACCCGTCGGGATGGATTTAAATTTCTCGTTTAAAATCTTCATGTGTTTTTCAACCATTCCTGTTCAAGCGTGTTCCACTTAGTGGTTGGTTTGTGGAATTAATTATTATCTTGATTATTTATTGTAGCCTCTATTACGATGGAATAGTTTTTCACAACCCTGTTAAAACTTACTGAATTGTTTGATGGCCAAATTGTAAGTTCATCAGAAGAGGAGCGATGTTCTGGGACCAGTGTGTGTGCCATTATTTAGAATCCGTCGATGGTACAGGGTGTCCAGAAAAGGACTCCCTGATTTCAAAATCAAATATCTCGAAAACAAAGATCGATAGAGGAATGCAGTAAACGGTATGTTTATTGTGACAGCTGTAAGAAGTGTATTCAGCAGTGTGAAATAATAGTTACAAAAGCTGCTAACAGATGGCGCTGTACGCTCATATCAGCATACATAAGTGAAATAATCGTATGAAAACAATCTTTGCAAACAATCACATCACAATGTTTTCAAAATGTTCACCATTGGCACGTTTCAATGGTGGAACTGATCGCCCTGAGCTTCGGATCACTATTTAGGCATTACGTATGGCGATTACAGCGCCATCTGTTAGCAGCTTTTGTAACTATTATTTCACACTACTGTATACACTTCTTACAGCTGTCACAATAAACATACCGTTTACTGCATTCCTCTATCGATCTTTGTTTTCGAGATATTTGATTTTGAAATCAGGGAGTCCTTTTCTGGACACCCTGTATCTAGAACTACCTCTCCAGCAGCGTCGCTGGATCCACATCTCCAGCTGGTACGGTGTTCGTAACAGTCTCCTCAAAACAGGAATAGCGTCTCTGTTTACGGCATCGACATGTTCCAGTCTGCAAGTGTCATGACTGTTTTGTGTGAACAACAGATAGATACAATTGTGTCTTCCGAGTATCGATGTATATTCATGCAACAAGAGCGTGGAAATTCCAATGGTTCTATTTGTTTGAATGGAATGTGCTGTGGTTGACTATTAAAGGCACTACACTAGCGATAACGGGAGGACGCAGGTTCGATTCCCCTTTTGGCCATTTTTCCATCCTCTCCCAAATTCACTCTAGGCGAATACGAAGTGGTTCCTTCGATAGGCCGAATTTCAACCCGTTCCTTCCCCCAGTCCTTCCCCGCCTTCAAGACCCCACACATTAGCCCTACCATCAGGCTTTCTGTTGGTTTAGTCACATTGCCTGATGCAATAGCTGTGAGGATTGCCACTCTCCATTCTGAGAGCACAGCAGCTTGTCATCCTGGTCACTACTACCTTCACGTTGGATTAGTCAAGTGTGGACACTATAAACACACTGGCTGCAGTCGCTGCCTGTTCAGATCGAATTCAATAAGTGTGACGTATTTCCTGCTCCATGGAACATAGGTGGTTAAAACCATTAATAAAATTCGTGGCTCCTCTAAATATTGGCACCAGATTGGTGGATTTTGTTCATCACGATTATCTTTGCCGTCGTAAAGGAAATTCACCTTAGCGTTAAATAAACGTTCAGTTTGATAACAAAGTTCCGCGATTTACAAGAAACTGCTCAATTATCGTCTCAGCTGATTATCAAAGCCACCAGGTCAAAAGTTATTGGTAATTGAACCTTCGATATTGTGTATCCAATGGTTATAAAACCAACCTGAATCCGTCGGATCTTGCAGACACCACCGACCTCCAGTCTATGAACCTGTACTCGTCTTAAAAATAGATTTTAAACGCAAGGGGAGCACTGGATACAACTATGATTAGTCCACTGTATTGTTTACTTGTGTTTAATATACCTTCTTCAACACATTAATGCCATACCATCACATTTCTCTCTCCAGACAGACTTGTTCCTTGTTGTAGTTCCATGTTTTCGTCGATATTATTTCAATGTCATCTGTGATATCTATCTATTTTTTAGTCTATCTACAACAGGCAGATGAAAATGTTTAACACTGTTAAATTTATCAACAGCGGGCGACACTTAATCACGGATAAGTCACAATAACGACTAACGACATCGGTGTTATTACTTTTTTTTACGTCTAGGTTGGCGATAAACAACACATTATGTCAACGAATGGTACAATCAGCACCCAGCCGCCACGTAGACATCATGTCTTCCCAAATCTGTCATTTTCAAACGAAATAAGAAAACTCCAGCCATTGTCAACATTATTATTTTTTTCTTTTTTATTGCTTTAAACTTAGTCGACGTCGAGGTTAATAGAGGCGGGAAATAACTGGGAGCAAAGGACGGAAAATATTTGGCCAAGGCCTTTTGAAGGAACCATTCCGGCATTTCGGGAAACCATTGAAAACCGAAATCTGCTGACGTGACGGGAATTCGAATTGTGTCCTCCCGAATGCGAGGCCAGAGCGTTACCAGTCGCCCACCACGTTCTGTATTACCCGGCGGTACTGGGCTATTTCTCACAGCCGATATTGTCCAAATAAAATCACCACGTGGTTTAAAAAAAAAAAAAAAAAAAAAAAAAGTCATCTGATTTAAACTCTAACCCAGACTGAGTAATTTCCACGTGTTAAAAAACAATGCAACAATTATTTCTTTGAACATATCATCGACAGGAATATCTTCCGTGGAATGCGCCTGCGGTTTACACCGCATTAGCTTTTAAATTTAATTTTTCACTGAACCAACACTAAAGCATTGCCAGATTAGCTTTTTTACCCGTCAAGTCTGATTTATTAGTTACTTCTGACAACTATGTTGTATTGATTGTCTGGGTGGAACCGCGTGTTCTTTTTTTTCCACACGGACAATTACGTAAGATAATGAACACGACGTAATGAAAGTTATCGATACAGGTTCACAAGTAGATGCAATTTTTTTTAGATTTCCAGAAAGCCTTTGACTCTGTGCCACACAACCGCCTTTTAGCGAAGCTTCGAGCGTACGGTATATCGGATCAGCTTTGTGAATGGATAAAGGATTTTCTAACTGGTCGGTCGCAGTATGTTGTCGTTGAAGGAGAAAGTTCTTCTAATCTAGATGTTACATCGGGTGTACCTCAAGGAAGTGTAATAGGACCACTTCTTTTCTTAATTTTTATAAACGATCTCGGAGACAAAGTGAAAAGCCTTTTTAGATTGTTTGCTGATGATGCGGTTATTTATAGGGAAGTAAGAACTTTGGCCGATTGCTTAGAAATTCAGCGCGATCTGGATGTTATTTTGGCTTGGTGCGCTGAGTGGCAACTTACTCTAAACTGTAAAAAGTGCAAGACAATGAGCATAACTAACAAAAAGAATCCGATTGTTCAGAAATACGAGTTAAACAATACAGTTATTGATATGGTCGATTCTATTAAATATTTGGGAGTAACAGTACAAAGGAACATGAAATGGGACATACACATTAATTCTTTAGTAGGTAGAGCAAATTCTAGGCTGCGATTCATAGGTAGAATCTTGAAAAATTGTAATGAACAAACAAAGGAGATAGCGTACAAATCTCTTGTGCGTCCACATTTGGATTATTGTTGTGCCATTTGGGACCCGTTTCGTAAGGGATTGATCGAAAGTATAGAGAAAGTACAGAGAAGAGCCGCTCGATTCGTGACCGCTTGCTACAGTCCTTATGAAAGCGTCACAGAACTGATTAGTAGATTAGGTTGGGAGTCTCTGATAGATAGACGACACACGTTTCGTTTAAACTTATTGGAAAACATGCGTACTCCAACTTTCACTCATGAGTGTAGTGAAATACTTCTTCCACCAACCTATTTGAGTCGGAAGGACAGGAAAGATAAAATTAGAGAAATAAGGTGCCGGACTGATTCTTATATGAATTCTTTTTCCCTCGTACCATTAGGGATTGGAATGCACAGCAAAGAGATTAGCTTTGGTGCTGAGCACCCTCTGCCACCCACAATTTTGTGAATTGCAGAGTATATATGTAGATGTAGATGTAGATAACGTTGTAAAGTACCGCGGAAGTATACGCATTAAGATATAAGGTCGTTTCCAAACATAAATCTTGGATACTTGGGGTGTGACCAAAGTCGGGCGGTCGCGTCGCTTCTGTAGCTTGACGAAGTAAATATACACGGTTTAAATTAGAGCGGGGCCAGCGAACCAATTAGGATCGGGCTCTAATGGAATTCAGCCTCAGCAACGGTCATCAACGATCCACACACAGCTACTCGTACAAATGTAAGCACAAAAAAACTTTGTTAGACTTAAAAAAAAAAAGAGAAAAACAAGGGATAAGAAATCGCGATTAAATAGGACGCCTCGTTAGTATCATGGCGAGTCTATTTTACGTGGTTGAAATAATATTATATGTTGGTATAAACCAAACCACAGTGACGTTCTGTGAGAATTTATTCTGCTCAGCCTTGCATATTTGCTAAAAGACTCACACGGTGCACTTAAGCGTTACCTGCTCAGAAATTAGGATGAGGCCCTTGCGTAAACACAGACTGAAGTTAGTCATTGTCTGCAATGGAGTAGTTATTAAAACAATTATCATCTGATTCCCTTAGCTGATTATTTCTTTATAGTAGTATAGAGTAACTAACAGCAATCTGTTATAAGATAATAGCGATATGGGTGAAGGACTATACACCGACAGTAAATTCAAATCGGAAAACACCTCAATACTTATATTTTGTGCACTCTAAAGACTGGCAAAGTAATCCTTAGAAAAAGAGTGTTAGTAATGTATTTCTCCCGTCATTTATTCGCTTTTTCTGTTTTTGTCAGATGATGTTTGGTTGAGTGTATTTTGTTTTAAAAACCAATATGTTACTTAAGTGACCTGAGAGTGTCTTCGGTACTTAAAAATTCAAAATTGAAAGAGAGGTCAAGCGATGAGATAAAATTGCGCTAAAAATATTCATACAAGATTTAGAAAAAATGGAAATACCAAAAAATCACCATTACAGGAAATATATGAATTTATCGGATGTGGCATTGTATTGATGAAAGTCATTAGAAAAAATAGCTGGAGACTTCTCGGGCTGTAAGGTGGTAAGCGATATCGCTCTCCAGCCTGGCATTCGGGAGGATGGGGGTTCAAATCCCTGTCCGGCCACCCTGACTGCTTTGTCTGTGTTTTCCTCAGTCCCTCCAGGCGGATGCCGGTAGGTTCCTTTAGGGGGCCTCTATTAATCACTAGGAGGGAGGGGGTCCGGCGAAATCTCACCAAAAAGGAGGAGGGGGAGTTTCTTAAAGGACAGTAGAGCTAGAGAAAAGGGAAAAAGATCTACAAATCACGGTAGAAAGCAAGAGCACAAAAGAAAAAAAGGTCTCATAAAACTACAAGATTGGTCAACAAGGAGGGGTTCCACAGGGGGGAGGGATCCAATCAGGAAAAACGCCTCACGTAATTAGTGGACGCCCCCTTAAAAGACCATGGCCTAATTCCTTCCCGTTCTCTCCTCTCAGATTAGGTTGGCTAAAAACGGTCCATGGGACCCTACAGCAGCAGGATTCACCAAGGAGAAACGAAACAACTTAAACATTTCTTTTTATCAAAACAAAATTCTTGGCAAATGTTACAGTAGAACGAGAGGCGACATTAAACAATGCAATTTACGTACCTTGGTCTATACGGTTTAAATAATATTTGTAGATTTTTTTGTTTTTTTTTTTTTGTTTATTTGGCCTTTGGTACAAACCATACAGCTTGGTTACAGTGGTTATTTCTACAAGTGGATTTTTAATAGTTCTGATGTCTGGTTTCATTTGATATACGTTCGTCTACTGTGCATCATTGAACACATGCTCAATATAACCCAATATAATACAATATAAATACAATATAAAAAACAATAATACAATATGATACAATAGTTCGATAAAATACAATATAAAATTCATAAGATACCGTTTTAACATAAAATATTTACAACTTAAAATACAATATATAACATGCATCATGTACATACAAAATTCAGCGTACAAGTTTTGTGAATTGTTCCAGTGGTTACATGTACCCTTAAGTCACAGTTTAGAATACACAGCCTTTGGTACAGAAATCAACAGACTGGTTATCTTTCAATGTAATGTGGGTTTTAGAAATGAGAATGTCATATTTCTATGTTGTTTCTTATTGCAAAATTGAAGAGAATCATGAAGATTTCCGTCCTATTTTCGTGGAGAAGGGTCTGCATCTTGGAAGGGAACACCACACCGTGTTTAGTCAGTTCTTCTATTAATTCCGTTGATTCTGCCCAGCGGCGTCCACAGGCAAAAAATAGATGATCTACGTTCTCGACACTAATGCCATCACGTTCACAAATGGGGGAGGTGATCGCATTAATCCTAAAGAGGTGGCTCGCGAAGCGTCCGTGGTTGAATTTGAGCCTAGAGACAAAGTTTGTGATCTTCCTTGAGATTTGGATGTTGTCATGCCAGTGTGAGCGTGGGATAGTTGGATGGATTTTTCTATAGTATTCACCTTTATGTGTGTCTTTTGACCGCCACTCTCTGTCCCATTCTAATCTGGTTTTATTGCGGAATATGGGGGTCAAGTCCGACGCCGGAATTTGTTTAATTTTCTCACCATTGAGTGCTGCTGCCTTAGCTAGTCGGTCAGCTACTTCGTTGCCTCTTATTCCTGCGTGACCTTTGGCCCATATAAATGTCACTTCCGATCCTTTATCTCTGAGTCTTGCTACTAGCTGTACAATATCATATATCAGCCAGCTTCTGCCGTTGTCCGCCGCCAGGTTAGATAATCTCAGTAAAGCATATCTGGAATCTGATATGATGATTAGTCTGTTCGTCCGCAAATGTAAGCCGTATTCTAGGGCTTTTAAAATGGCTTGTAGTTCGGCGGTATAGTTCGATGCCTCTTCCGGGAGTTGATATAAGCCCCTCTTTTCATTAGCAGGGTCTGCGAAGGCGCAACCCACCCGATTTCCAGATTTAGAGCCGTCTGTGTATAAGCATATGGGGTTATCTGCCAGCTTTGTAATGCGGTCCTTTAAGATTTTTTCATTGTGGTTGCCTTCCGCTATAAATTTTGTGTCTAGGATAATGTCTAGTCTTGTCTTACCTCTCGAAGTCTGTGCAGATGTACCGAGGAGGCGTGGATCTATAGATTATGTTGCTATATTTTTTAACTTCTCGGAAGGCGGTTGTTAGAGTAGGGGCCGGCTTCTGTTTCCAGTACCTCCGTTCCGTGTATTGCATTGTGAGAGCAGATATTTTTGCAATAAGTTGATCATCCTTTACTTCGAGTAGTCTTAGGATGAACTTCCGCCCCAGAAATGCCCTACGGATGTGTAGGGGTGGTTCTAAGCATTCCACCAGCAGTGCGTTTGTCGGGGTAGATGTCATGGCTCCGGTGCATAGTCTAAGTGCACGATACTGGCATCTGTCGATGTCGGTTAGTAACGATTTAGAAGCAGAGCCAAAAAACATGTTGCCATAGTCGAGATGAGGGCGCACTAGGGCTCGGTACAGCATTAGTGTGATCTTCCTGTCTGCACCCCAAGCTTTACCTGTCACTGCTCGTATGATGTTGATTGCCGCTTCGCTCTTCTTCAGTATGTGCCGAATGTGAGCTGACCAAGCCAGGTTAGAGTCCAACCTTAGGCCGAGGTATGTAACAATTTTTTCACTGGGAAGTAAAGGGTCCCAGAGAAATATTTGTCATCTGGGGCAGTCTGTGTGTCGTGTAAAGACCATGACGGACGACTTTTCAGGGGAGAGATCAAGGCCGTTGTGCATCATCCAAGTCGCCAGCCTATTAGTGGTTGCACTTAATGCTCTTTACAGGCCTGCAGTGATAAGAAGCTTGTATAGATGCATACATCATCCACATACTGAAGAATCTTTACGTCGCCATTATGTCCTTGTGCAGGTCACTGGAATAAATATTAAAACAGTAGTGGGGAGAGGATCGAGCCCTGAGGTAGACCTTTGGATGTCAATCTTGGTCCATACGTCCTTGTTCCCCTCACGTATGATCACTATTCTATTCTCGACTAGGGCAATTAGGTTGTCTATGAATCTGTCTGGGATCTTCATTCCCCTTAGTTTGTCAGCCAGGATAGGAAGAACTACGTTGTCGTATGCTTTTGTAAGATCGGTGAATAGTGCGGTTAAGTAGTGATTGTTTCCATAACACAGCTGGATATCGGTGACTAGATGAGCCAGGATTTCGTTAGTCCCCTTACCTCTTCGAAAACCTATCTGTAGGTCTGGCAATAGGCGGTTATGTTCGATGTACCATTCCAATCTTTCTTTTATCATTCGCTCCAGGGTTTTCAGGGAGCACGATAGTAAAGAAATTGGGCGAAATGACGAGCTTTCTGTGGGGTCCTTGTTTGGTTTTAGTATTGGTACTACCCTTATTGTTTTGAGGGACGGTGTGTAGGTTCCAGATGTCCATATGTTATTCATTATTTGTAGATAGATCACTTTGCCGTTTTCGGGTAAGTTGCTCAGCATGGCGTAATGAATTTGATCTGGGCCCGGGCAGGAGTTTTTTGTTTTAGTAAATGTATTTTCTAGCTCATCGAGAGTAAATGGTTGTAGGAGAGGGTGGCTTGTATTACTATACCGGGAGGGAGCGGGTTCTACACTACACCAGTCCGGGGTCAGAGACTTTAGGAGGTTCATGGCGGCGGTCTGTGGGATTTGAGTGTGATGGCTGGTTGACCTGTCCCGAACTGCTCTAATCTGTCTCCATACCACTGTCGGAGGGGTTTTTGAGTTTAATGAGTTGCAGAAATTTACCCAGTTTTCTCTCTTCTTCTTCTTTAGCAGTCTTTTGTAATTGCTTGCGTCTTATTGAGAAGAATGAAGTTGGATTCGGTGGTTGTTTCTTGTAACGCGTCAGTGCTAGTCTCCTATCTCTTATGGCTTGGTTACATTCCTCGTCCCACCACCTGCAATAGGTTCTCCTTTGTGGGCGTCTTGTCTTGGATTCCGGAATGGTTGCTGCAGCCGTTTCTTCCACTATTGTCACAAATTTCGAATAGTCCTTTTTGTTGTCCCCTGTCAGTTGAAGGTTTTTGAATTCTCTGTAGCTATCTGTTTATATTGGTGCCAGTTGGGTTTTTTAATGTTCCATCTGTAAGTAGGTGTTAGCACCTGGTTGTCTTCTATCTGCACTGGTGTTGACATCAAGATAGGGTAGTGATCAGAGCCCGACGGATCTGATGCTGTTTTCCAATCGAAGTAAAATGCACACTCTGGGGAAATAAGTGTTATATCTACAACTGATTTTCTTCCTGAAGGTCGTTGTAATCTTGTCTCAGAACCGTCATTTAATATGACCAGGTTCAGTTCGTCTATGAGTTCGGTAAGTACATTTCCCTGGCGACAATTGTATTCGCAGCCCCAGCTCTGGTGATGGGCGTTTAAATCCGCCATTATTAATATGGGGGGTGGTATTGGAGCAGGATCGATCGGATTTCTCGTTTTGTAAGACGAGCATTTGGAGGCTTATAGCATACTAATACGGTCATTTTCCCGAAGTCGAAATTGATGTTAGCTGCGCAAGCTTGAATGACAGGTTCATGTACGTTTAGTTTTATTTCTTTGTACTGTAAGGTTTCTTTACCATTAAGGCTACTCCGCCGTACCCGTCCTCCCGGTCTGCCCGTATGATGCTATATCCTGGTTTCAAAAAGTTGGATGTTGGTTTTAACAATGTCTCTATTAGACCCGCAATCGAGATGTTGTGTTCATATAAGAGGTGGAACAGATTTTCCCTGTTTGAGTGGATAGACCGAATATTCCACTGCAGTACTTTATTGAACTTGGCCATAAGGGGAGATATCTATCGAGTCGCTGATCAATTTGGTAATGTTTTCTCTTCTTGCCTCTCTTGGTATTGAGCTCTCGCCAGGTTGAATTTTCTGTACTAAGGTGATGATGAAGTTAATTATTGTGTCAATTAGATAGTCCTTGCCCAGCAGGGTTGGGGGGCCTCCTCCTTCGATTACAGAATTAGATCTGTTACTTGATAATGGTTCTACTGTTCTTTGGTTCGGTATTAGGTACTGCTGGTAACCCTTCCAGATGTCGCTATGCTTCGGTATAGCTGTCTGTTGAGGACGGACACTTCTGTAGTAGCTTCCGGATGTAGTCCTGGAGTCTCGTCTACGTGGTTCTGTATTGTGCTTTGGTATAGCTTAGGGGGATTAGGTTGCGCTTCTATGCTCTGAGGCTGCAGGGGTGTCCCCTGGTTGTTGGGTAGTGTCGGAAATTGGGAAAAGTCTCTGGTGTCGGGTGGCGGAGCTGCCGCGGCCCTAGCGTAGTGACTATTGTCAAATGAGGCCAGTGCTTCCCGATAGCTAATTTCTTGAAAGGCCATCCTACTTTTTATGGCTTTCTGTTTCATAAATTCCGGGCATGTTTTATCCATGGCCGAATGGGGGCCTGCGCAATGCAGACAGACGGGTTGAGAGGGGTTTGAGCAATTATTGCTATCGTGTGAGCCGCCGCAAAGCTTACAGCGCGTTTGGCTACGGCATTGTTTGCTGTTGTGACCATAGCGAAAACAGTTAAAACACTGAAGAACCGATTGTACATATGGTTCTACCGGGCAGCGGACACCATGGATTTTTACATTCTCAGGCCTTCTCTGGGACTTAAATGTAATGGCACAAACCGGCAAGGCTTTCATTGTAGTAAAACCGTTTTCGGCCGTGTTTTTGTAAAACCTTCTTATTGCAATGACTTTTTTTTTTTTTTTTTTTTTAATGGCATTCGGCAACGGAGGCCATACAGCTAGCTCAATGTGTATTTTTTCCAATGTATGGACGCCACAGGACGGACAAGACATTCCCACAGACACACAACACTTAACATCCATGCCCGCGGCCGGATTCGAACCGGCGGCCTTCGGCACGTGGAGCTAGCACTCTAGCCCCTACGCTACCGAGGCCGGCTGCAATGACTTTAACTGGACTACAAATGACTGCTAAAATTTCCTCTTCTGTTAGTGACGTCTCTATATTCCTGATTATTCCTTGTCTAGTAACTAGGTGGCTCGGAATATATGCTTCCAGATTGTGTTTAGGGAAAACGTTGCTTTTCACTAGATCATTGGCTGCCGCCGCTGTAGATAGTTCTATTTTAATACGATTTTTTCCTGAGGGGAAAATGTTAGTAATACTGTTATAATAGTTTCCACTTTCCGACCTGAGTAACTTCCCTAAAGACATTGGGTGCAATCTACCAACATTTTTATCAAGGCTTTCCACTATGATAACAAACGGACCGTTGTCATACAACTCGTAGTTATTGCTGCCAAGCCTAGCGGGGTTGGATGGGGATGTCACTTTACTTACGCCGTTCTGCGATGTGCCCTGTTGTGGTGTTGTGGTTGTGTTCTCGTCTGCTCCGGGTGCCACTGTTGACTGCACTTTGGAGACGCGTAGAATTTTTTCCGTCTTCCCAACGGGCTGATGGTCGTCTTGATCCCAGCTGGGGCGTTTCGTCGGTCTTAGTTCCTCTACACACATGGAGAGCTCGTCGGCTGTTACATTCTCCGTCACTGTTTGTATTGCATTTCTTATCGCTGCTGGTAGCTCGTTGTTGTCGTCTGGCTGGGGGCTTGGGTCCGTTGGGTTTTCTGGCCGCGTACCACCTTCACCATAATTCCCACCGTACATGGTGGAATACGGCGCCTCCGCCGCCGGTTTGGTAACGATTTTCTTAATCGGTGCTGTGCTTGAATAACTATTGCAATAAACAAACGGAAAGTTAACGTTGGCTGAGCGCACGGTTTGTGATAGAGTTAGCTTGGCACACAAGGAAAGTTTCGCGCACCAGGAAAACTGATGTTCACCGTACCGATGCTCGAACTGAACTGAATATTTGTAGTTAGAAACTCATGCTCGAATAACGAACGCACGGAAAACGTATTGGAGCAATGGAAACTACATACCTAAAGAGGGAAATTTTCAAGTCTTGCATAAGCGCTTCTCTCATTTATTACTAACAAACTATCCACCTAAAAAGTAAAATTTTCCTTGAATTTTATAAAGAAAAAAGAAAACAAAGAATGTTATAAAAAAGATGGATACTGAGTGTGCGGCGAAAAGATCGCTCAACAGACAAAATAGTTAGAAAAGGCTATTTAGTTTAAAATGTAGTGAGCTAGATATGTGTTGAGAAGACCTGCCGACAGATGAGTCAAATTGGTCGTGAAATGGATAGTTTACGAAGGACTCACATGAAAAGGAAAAAATATAAGCGGATAAGAGCATGGGAGCTACGTGGTGGGACAGACCGTTGAAAGGCAATGCGGCACCAATGGTTAGCAGCAACATACAGTATCGTGTTTACGGATTAAGATCCCGCAGTGTTTGCAATCCAGCCTTAGTTTAAAAATTTCTAGCCTATTTTACATATACTTTGAGCTTTTGCATTTCCGTTTTAAATCTAATTCTGGTTATTTAGTATATAATCAACTGTGGTAAGTATTCAGATCACATTACATGCCTTACAGTAGATCATATCAGTTTAAAAATTAATCAATCTACTATTTACCGTTGCTGAGAGCAGTATGTTTAAAATCATAAAATTCATGCCTGCCGAAGTATCAAAAGCTGCAGCTAAATATAAGGACATTAAATTGAAAAGTTTCAAAACAGTATATTAACGTGTACTTCTGAAGAAGACCATCTTAAGAAGGTCGACACCGGTCAAGACTAATAGCCTGACGGATGCAACTAGTTGGCTGTATTTTACATCTATTATCTACTAAGCAGACAAATTATCACTTTATTTGCAAAGAGTTACGTGTAGAGCAAGTGGCCGAGAATGCCATTTATGCTTCCTCGCTCGTTGGTTTGATTGAAATGATCATAAATAAAAGACTTTTTGAAAAACTCCACAACTTTCCGCACTTTTTTGAGATCATCGTATCTGGGAACCATTTCAGTAGGTTCATGAGGTCACGCTTTTGTGCTTCGAATGTCCCACCCAGCCTTTCGTCATCTACGTCTGAGTCAGTCATAGTTGTTTCTGTGCAATCGACTTCTCTTTCAGTAGAGTTATTTCGTATCATACGTCGACTGCAAATTGTGTGCTGTGTGAAAAGCACAACTGCAGGTACGAAGGCAGATGTTCAGCAACTTTTACCATGACGCTTGTTCCGTCAGTTCTTAAGCCAATAACGTCAGTGTACGGATCGAGACCAAAGCTTGTCAGCCATTCTTTGACTAAACTGCACGAACCTAGTACTCTAAGCAAGCCGCGATTAAAATGCGTTTCTTTGTGGTGAACATAAACATTCAAATAATGGTATTTTTCGGGACGTCCACTCATAAAAACAGAGCGTCCATAAACCACGTATATCCATTTTGGCCTCCTGTCAACCCCCCCTCCCCCCCACGTAGCCTGACGTGGCTTTTCTGTCTACCCCCATCCTCCCTCCGCATAACACGTAACCTTTTTCCCTATTGCTTCCAGAAAACATTTTGTACTGTTTTCTCTTGTCAGACTGTCGTAAATTACACACAGAGATGTTTAAATGACGGAAATAAATATTCTCGTGCTGTTGTGTGTTCTGTACCTCATTTTAACCGTGACAAATAATATGAATGGAAAGTTACGTGGCCTGGCTCGGAAACAACCCCCCCCCCCCTCGCGAAGCTCAACATAACTTTCCAGCCAACCCCTCCCACCCCTAGAACCGAGCCACGTAGTTTATGGACGCTCCCTATCTCAACGAAAATCCTTGTCATTGTTTCGTGAGACTATGTCAATTTTTACGGTATTTGAAAAATTTGTGACCATAGATCTTATGGTATTAGCCAAATTAGAAGGTTGAAATACACATCTTAAAAACGGTTATCTCTAATATAATGAGGTACAAAAAGAATTTATAGTAAAAACATTTTTGCAAAGCATTCTGGAAACCATTTATTCCGTAGATTTTTCCTTTTTTGAAACAGCTGTCTATGGTTTTAACCTTCTTTTTGTGTTATTTCTACTTCCTTTTTTGAAACAGATCCAATTGTATGATTTTTTATGTGTATGATTTGGGTCCTAATTTTGAAATAGGACGACAGAACTCAAATTATAGTCATGCGTACAACAAAAACAAACGGGAGTTTTTACATATTACAAGAAAAGAAAAAACGTAGAAGTGAATCCTTTTCCTTACACATCACGAAAGATGACAAAAAAATACATTTTTTGCCGCTAGTCAAATGTCAACTTGAAGGATATAGGCCAACGAGGCTATAAAACCGGTAGAGACCTAGTCCGGCCGGAAAGTGACGAAAGGAAAGCAAAGTCGTACAGACTGAAACACATTTTCGCCCCATTTTACGAATTGCGGATCCGGTAAATTGTGTGCGGGATCCGTCAGACTGCCAATTGATGCGGGATCCCGCATTGCTAGATCACAATCCCTAAAGGTGTTGTAAACAAAGGGATCTACAGATTTTTCTTTTTTACTTCAGTTGTACAATTAATCACTCATAATGTCTAACAACAGATTTCTAAAGACATTTTAAGCTATTTTCTCGGTTGTAATTATCTTTTAGCAATCATTGGTCTCACGTACTCGACACTTTGTTTAATTAATGTTTACATAGGAACTTTTTAAGGCAGTTGAATGGTTATATAGGCGTGCCATAATGGTGAACGCCCAGCGTAATCGGTATTCATGTGAAAACACCCGTGAATAGTAGTCCCGGATCATTAACCCAAACAAGATTTTAATACGACTCAATAAACCGCTGTGAGATGGAAATACAAGTTAAAGGTCCGCCATAATTTGTTCGTTCGGCTCGTCGTAAAAGTGACTCGTGCATCAAAACTGTCCTTGAAGTGTTAAATGCATTATGTGCCCAATTTACGACGTCCCGGCGTATCATACAGACCCGGCATGTATATGTATGAGCACATCAACAGCTCCCACATTGCACCGGAATGCGGCACTTTTTGTTCACCTTACTCTTTCACAGATTCGGTACTTAACTATAATTAAATGCTAACACTAATGTAGATATTTAATAATAAGCATTAAATCAACGACTATGTATTTTCCTATTCCGTTTAAAATATTCTAACCATTGAAAGTAAGATGACAGAGACATGAGTCAAATGAAAACTGTTACAGATACAGTAAATTTAAACATAAACTTCCCGATGAATGTACTCGTGTGAACCCTTCGTAATTATCCTATTCTTAAAAATGAACACATGTCGGTAAACTAAACGAATCCACAGAAGCATTATGGTTCAGTTTCGCATCCTTGAGCAATTTGCGTCTTTTTCGTTGGTTTCATTTATTTGTTTACAAAGTAAGCCAAATAATTGTTTAATCCTGTTACAATTTTCATATAGTTTAATTTTATCAGATGTATTATTTTAGAATTTTCATAAACATGCCCCCAAAAAAATGTATTTGTATGTAGGTCTCGCGATAATTTCTCTTGCTAGATTCCATGTCTTAATGGAAAATATTTTCCAAAAGGTAAACGAGATTTTAAAACTGAGGCGAATAAAATGCTTTCTGAACCCAACAGGATGTAATTTATATGCATTTCTGTCAGAAAATTCTGTCCAAACCTACGCTATGGGAAGGAGGGCGGCTCACTAGAAAGCTTAATTATTGTTCGATGAACTGGAAAAAACTTTTAAGATGTTCTCGTAAGTTAAAAGCATTAGTTCATTTCAAAGTACTGAGTATTTCCTCCTCCCACCATCTTAAGGAAGCCCAGCATAGACTGAAGAAAACTAATCGAGTACGGTACCTGTGAATTAGTGGTCCAAAGAATTTCTGTATAAAGAAGGCATTACTCGACGATTCATGTTGCCCATTAGCAATTTGTTTAGGTTGGTTGACAAGCCTTTCATTTTAGCACGAAATTCATTCTGAGCGTGAGTATGAAAGAAAAAAACTCAGTTGTGCGAGAGTCACTATAAAACTACCTCAGTTCACTAGGGATACATAAGAACTGTCCAAGAAGTGTGATGGAGCACGTATTGTCTTAAAACTTATAAAGACTTCAGCGAGTTATACTCGTGGAATGCTTCGAAGTATTTGTCCAGAAACATTATGCTACAGTAAACAGCAGTAATTTTGTAAGATCGCTACTAAAATTTCTCCCCAAGACTGGTGGTTCTGTCATCGGCTATGGGTAAAGTATATTAAAATATTAAAAACAAACACTATTTACCTTTTACTTAACACCTAATATGTTATGTTTTATAACCAACTGCTATGATATAAGAGATGGCTTGACAACCCTAATCTTACCAAATTAACTAATGCTTAAATAACTGAATATGTACAAACGCAATATTTTGGAACATCGGGTGTGAGCACACGAAATCTGGGTTATTAGAGGTGAACTATCCGTAACAGGAAAACTCTCTGCGAAATGTTCACTTTTGACGCCACGATGCAGCACAAGCATAAATTGACCTCACAGAATAACGATAATCGTCCAAAATTACTCCCATTTTGATGGCGTCAAATGGTGGCTTTAGTCTTTATGTTAAAAATATTAACTGTTGAAAGGCTAACATCTCACCCATAGTTTAAATCAGATCCTCCCACTCGTTGAAATCATACTGGCAAACGGTATTTTGCGTGTTGGCTATCTTCTTCTGCGTAGCAGATTATACGACCTCCTCCAATCACAGACTAAGTCAAAAGTAAATTGTTTAACACATTTATAAGCATTTCACTTGGCTTTTCAAATATGTCTAAATACATTCCACTATAAACCAGATAGTAAAAGACGACGACTCAAACTGAAGCTTTCAGATACGAATGTATTTTTTTGTAACCGTCAGTACGTTTCCATCTGTGAATGCAACTCCACTTCTCCACATAGAAAATAATGTTTCTTAGTGTGTGAGAACAATGAGTGGTTTAGTAACTCTTTCCGTAAAAATCAATAGAATCTTCAGTGAGCAAACACTAATTTACTAGGGTTCTCTTTTGTTTTGTATATTATAATCACTGTAACAATGAATAGTTACGTGGTCTGTGGAAAATTTTACCACCTGTGATTGTGCCGTCAACAGTCACTGAACCCTTCAGAGTACAAGATATTTATAACTTTGTTGGATGGTTATTTCCACTTTTTCTGGTCATTCGGCACATCCTCCATATCTAACAGTCACTCCAAGATTTTCCCTCCACCATTTGTCTCAAGTCAGCATTCTTCACCGGGTTCGTCCATCTTGTTGGTGGTCTTCTGATAGGTGCCTTCTCTTCACATTGGCATTTTCCCATTCTCCATCCTAGCTCCCAGTGAATCAGTCATCCAGTATATATATTGTAGCTTCTAAGTACGGACACCACAGGACGGGCAGGTTATTCACACAGACACACGACACTTAAACACCCATGCCCTCGGCCGGACTCGAACTGGTGACCTTCGGTACAAGGGGCCAGTACTCTAGCCCCTACGCTACCTAGGCCAGCTTTCCCACTTCTTGCCCTCAGTCCTTTTCCACCCCCAATGACCTCTCGACGAGGCGTAAAACCATAAAAAATGGCAATGGAGTGAAGTAGAGGGTGATCTGTAGGGTTGAAGAACAGTGGGCACCTAGTGTGACCCATGACCGATATAGTACTGTGAGACCCTACAGGTACACTAAAAGCTCCTGCCAATGGGGCTCAGGTGAAGCTACGAGAGGCCTATCAAGCCAGTAGTGGATTGCTCTTGCTTTCAAAACAGAGCACAGGCTGCATAGCCTTGGGAAAGTTGGATGTAATGACCTTTGACACTGATTGGAACAATAAACATCTTGCCACTAAAGAGGAGGTCAGTGTGATGGAAGAGAGGAACATAGGTATATTAGAATAAGGTGAAACAAAAGAGAAATGACACGGAAGTAAGGAAACAGGAAAAGTGTACAAACTCTGATCTGCAGAACCGTACAAGGGGCACAATCGAGAAAAAATTCTTCTTTGTTGCAAATAATCTCTCCTCATGTCTCTTAGTCAGAAAATTATTTGTACCGTGAAAGGCATGTGCAATGTGTCATATCTTCAAAAGATGTAAGGAAGTGTGTGTAATGGCAGTGAGTCTCATGCGCTGCATTCCTGGACAGTAATAAATTAAAGGATCCAGCCATTTCAGTAGACACAGAACTATGCATTCAGAGTTCCCATTGTGATACTTCCAGTTCAGATACTTCTAATGTTTGGCCATTCATCACGCAACTCAAACCAGTTTTGGGCCGAAGAATTCGTTACACATATCAAGAAGCTGACTCATGCCTTACTAGTCAGCTCCAAGTAATGGCGGATGCAAATACAGGAAAGGCATCTAAGATTCGCTACGCACACGTCACACATCATGTCAAATTCAAACGTACATTTTTTTTTTCCTTTCTATTTTTGCCTACTTTGAACCAATGGAAACAACTGATTTACTGTTTCGCCTTTTTTTCTACTCACAGATTTTTTTTTTTTTTTTTTTTTTTCATTCATGCACTGAGGTTCCCCCTCCTTTCATCAGAGCATGTGGTCTTGGTTTTTGTACATTGTTCCAGAAACCCATAGACTTTATGAATTTTATTTTGTGACACTTTTCAATTCTCTCTCTCATCTGGATGGATCCTAACATTTTCCACATCTTTTATCTCCTAAACCCATTTTGTTGTCACCTTTAATTTAATGATGCACTTGGAAATTTTTTTTGTCAACCTACCCTCACGCAATCTCATAATCTGTTGATAAAATTTCATCCTTTTTTGTGCATTTCCCCCCTAATTTTTCTCTGCATACCTAATAGATCATTTTTCCACTTTCAACAGGTATTGATGTATTTGTATATGTCAAACACTCCCTCCAAATCACAACAATCAAATCAGTTAAAACGACGATTGTTAGGCTAGCTGACTAGGTTTCACGCGATTAGGCACTCCTATTATATAAAAGGTATTGTCGCCAAAGACAGGCAATCAGTAACTATCGTTGTGGCAGCCGAGATTTAACCTAACTGACAAGTGCGGCCAGCGACTGACTGGCACTTTTACAGTAGCGAGGGTAGTCTACGCGCTTCACATCTGAACCAGGGGGCAGATTTTTTTGTGCTGTCAGTAGATGTCACCATTATAGCAAGCTAAGAAATAATGTTCCATATTTACGGTCCCTGAATGGTTCAATGTGTTTTAAATTTGACACCAGCCATAAAGTGTGGCACAAATTTCGTTTAAATCCACATTAATTGTTAGCTTATTTTTGTTTGTTTATATTTAATCAAGTTGATGTTTAGTTATGTTATCTAAACATATCTAATATAGCGAACCAAGGATTTAGGTTAGCTATTTAAGTTTTTGTAGTAATTAAATATTTTTCAGTTTAAATTAAATATTTGAAATCAGCCATAAAAAAGGTACGTTTTCATTCAAATCTACATGTTAAGAATGAGTTGAAGGAGAATATATACACAACAGTGTGTGTATGTAAAAAAACTGCTATTCGATACATGGAGGAAGGGTCTTTGCTCCATTATTCGATCTAGATTGGATCATAGCCTATATGATACCGAGGCTGGCTACTTAAATATGAGCTGTGAGCTAAATTTTGCAGACCCTGGATTTAGCACATTAGTATTTATTTTTGTATATACAATGGCTTTCATTGAAAGACTGTTCAGTCTTGACCTTTTGTTGGAAATTACCTTCATCAATAAGTGAATTGAGTAATGTATGAATTTCTCTTATTCAAGGCTACTGTCAAAAGTGTATTATTCCAAGAATGTCCATTTAGTTATTGCTGAATTACAACTTACTGGCATTCCACAGCAGTCAGCTGGCAATCAAGTAGTTTAATAAGGCAGCCAGTAAAAAAAAAAAAAAAAAAGAAAAAGTCAATTAACTTTTCATTTATGCAGCAGTGATACTCATGGCATTTGTACATGAACTGTAATGACAGGACTTATCTTTTTATTATTTTTTATTTTTTAACTGCTTCACTCTCTTAACAGCAAGGTTTTTAGAGATGGGAAAGGATGGGGGGCAAGGAATGGGAAGGAATTTGGCCATGGCCTTTTGCAGGAAGCATCCCGGCATTTGCCTGGAGTGATTTGGGAAACTATGGAAAACCCAAATCTGGATGCCCGGACGGGGATTCGAACCGCCGGCCTCCCGAATGCGAGACCAGAACGCTAACCGTTACACCACCATGCTCGGTAGGCATGTAATCAAGAGACAATGAAACTATATCGGAAGGACAGAGGTGAAACTTAACAGAGGAAGGACTGGTAAATGGTGGGTCTGTTTTTTGCAGATCTGTGTCATCATTAATCAGAAGACTAAAGGAATGCCACAAACAATAGTATTGTTGGATGGATTTACTTAATCAGTCAAAAGGTCGATACTTGATTCTGGGAAAAACGAGTAGGATCAGGTGATTTTCTTACAAGACAATGCTAATGAACACATTAAATAAAAGACCCTTATCTGCCTTATGCAGTAAGAAATGAAAAATGAAGTAATTGTAAAAACAACTATTTTTGTTACATAAACAAATTTAATGTATAAGAAAATAAATTCACTGAATTTTTCAAATCTTAGATTAATAATAAAACAGTGAAACAAAATTCTTTTCTATAATTTTTCCAGAGAAAAACAGGAAAACATTTGAATAAACTTTTCAAATTTAAGTTCTGTTAATTTCTGCAGTCATTGCTCAATTAAATTAAAAGTTGAATCGAAAAATTTTACTTCAGCTGATGACACAAAACCAACTGCTAATATCAAATTTTCTACTGTATATTCTCCAGCCAGTACAAACTATTTCTACAAGAGTTCTATCTACCACCCACCTGCGTAGCAACCGCAGAATCCCTGTTTACCATGCACAAGTCTCCATGCCGAGGACAACCTGCAATGTGGGAGCAGTATATCCACAATCCAGAACCTCATTACCAACCTTACCACTTCAGCCAAAGAGTGACTTCTGTGTACCCAACCTCTATATGGCAGTCTTATCTCGAGAAAACCACAGTGGAATAGTGGTATAACCATAGTCTGTCAAACACCTCTCCATGTGAGGCATATCCTCGTTCTAGCTACTATCATCTGCATGAATTTAATTTAATTTAATTGCAATGGAGCACACGCTCCGGTGGCAATTTCCTTACACACCCAACTTCCCCCTATCCTACACTCACCTACATTTGCCCTCTACAAACTTTAACTTTAAATTCTTTTAACGTTTTCGGTAGGTTATTCATCATTCCCCTTGGTAACTCATTCCAATCCCTGACACCCTTACCTAAAAAAGAAAATCTTCCCACACCCTTGTGCCTGAAATCGAGTGCCAGCTTGTGATCATGGTCATCTTTTCCCTTCCATGAACTACTTTTCATACCTACTGCAATATCTTTCCATGCCTCATTGCCAGTATACGCCCTGTACATTCCCATTACCCTCCTCATCCTCCTCCTGTCTTGCAATGAATCCCATTCCAGCTCCTTTATCATATCTGTCACTGATTGCATTCTACGATAATTTCCAAAAACAAATCTAGCAGCCCTTCTTTGCACCTTCTCCAACTCCTGTATTTGATACTCAAAATGTGGGTCCCATACTACCCTACCATATTCGAGCAATGGTCTGACCAAAGTTTTGTAACCCAATTCCTTTACTTCTCTCGTGCATCCCCTCATCACTCTCTCCAACAAGTGCAGAACTTTGAAACCTTTTCCTACCACCTGTCCAATGTGTCCTGCCCAGTTAAGCTTGTTATCAAATGTAATGCCAAGATATTTACATTTCAAAGTCTTCAGCAAGCAATTCTTTCCCCACGTTATATTCATAATAAACCTTTTGTTTTTATTTGTGTATCTAATTAGCTGACTCTTCTTTGCATTTATCTTCATCCCATGTTTACCAACCCAACTAGATATCCTGTCCAGATCACCCTGCAACTGTTTACAGTCCTCTATCATTTTGATCCTTTTATACAGCATTATGTCATCTGCAAACAATCTAATTTCAGATAGTAAACAATCAACACAATTATTCATTAGAATAATGAATAGCAATGGTCCCAATACGCTACCCTGCGGCACTCCCATTTTTACTTCTACTTCCTTTGATACCGCATTTCCTACCCTAACTTTCTGTTTTCTACCTTTTAAAAATTCTTCTACCCAGGAAATCACTTTCTCATCCACTCCAATAGTTTTTACCTTATTTACTACCATTTTGTGGCTTACTCTGTCAAACGCCTTTGAAAGATCTAGTGCTACACTATCAATTTGGCCTCCCTTGTCCATTTCATCTGAAATATCTTGCATATATCCCACCAACTGAGATTCACATGAATATCCTTGCCTGAACCCATGTTGCCTACTTGAAAACCACTTACATTCCTCACATATTTTCTGATGTGGTTGCATATCAATCTTTCCATTAATTTACCTACCACTGAAGTCAAACTGATTGGCCTGTAATTTTCGACTCTATTTCTCACCCCTCCTTTATGTACCGGTACTACTATTGCACTTTTCCAGTCTTGTGGTAAGCAGCAAGTATCCAGACTCAATTTAAATAATATTTCAAGATAAGGTACAATGTCACACCCAGCTATCTTTAAGATATCTGTAGTAATATTATCTGCACCAGCCCCCTTATGTGTTTTCAGCTTCCTTATTTCCTTCACTGATTTCTTCAGGATGAATTTCAAATTTTTTACTATCGTCATTTCTAATTGTGTTGTTAAGCTCGTTCTCCTGAATTATACCCTCCTGTTTCTGATTCATTGTCCCTAATGCTTTCACTGAACCAGTTACTTAAAATCTCTGCCTTTTTCAAATCCTCAGTAACTACTTCTCCATCCTTATCTATGAGCATCTCTACACCCTCCCTTCCCCTCAGTTTCCTGATATAGCCATAGAAATTTCTAGATGCATCAGTCAGTGGTCCTCCTGCACTGACAATACTCTTCATAAACCCATCTTTATCCACTTTCTTTGCTGTTATTAAGTCCTTGTTTAGTTGTTTCAAATATTCCCTACTACCCTGCTGTCTCTTAACTCTGTTATGTTCTCTTCGTACCAACCTCTTTAACCTTCTCACTTCCCTATTATAGTAAACAGGTTCTCTACGTCTCTTTATATTCTGCTTTGGAATGAATTTTTCTTCCCCCTTTCTTATTATCTCCGCGAACTCTTCCCACCTTGACTCTACTGTACTTGTGCCTTCCTTCCATTTGCTGAATTGTTCTCTGAAATATTTCTTCAAATTTGAAATCTGTGCCTTTTTATAATTGTACCTATTTCCCCCTTCAGTTTTGGCTGCTGGTTCACTGAATCCTCTAATATCCATCAGAACTGCGTCATGATCACTTATTCCTTCCGTTACTTGACACCCCACGAGGTTATCATCGGGCTTTATTAGGAATATATCCAAAATATTTTGCCCCCTAGTGTTTTGCTCTACCACCTGTGTAAATCCTCCTTCCCTTATTAAGGTATTCGCAAATCTTCGTTCCCGTGTGTTATTAATCTTATTTCCTTCCCAGTTTACACCTGGTAAATTTAAATCCCCACCAATAATGACCATTCTATTCCCACCTCTGAAATCTGAGTAAGAATTTAATTTCTCCCCAAGAGCCTCATCTTCATCTTGCATTCTTCCACTGTGGTAAGCAGCCAACGCCCTGATTTTTTCTTTTCTATTACCCCAGAAATCTACCCCAAGTAACTCATGGTCTTGATCTATGAATGCCAGTGAACTGTGGTAGTTTTTGCTAACTAGTATTGTGCCTACAACTTGACCCCAGTCTATACGTAATGTCGTATCAGTGGACGTTTTATTTGACTGGGTAAGATGTCTGTGTGGATGTAAGGTTTTGTCAGATTTACCACTTACATTATTAACTTCTGTCTTTAGCTCAGTTTTACTTAAACCATGAAGCATCCCTTATAGCGATTGTCTTATTGTCCCTGATGATGTCTTCTTTTCCCGGTAGAGTTAGGATTATCGAGTTGGGCTGTCGTCATACACACATCTGCCTTCATCTGTGGTAAGTGTTGAGTCTTATTTCCCCTATCCTTCCTTAGTTTTATTGCCTTAAAGCATAGCGTTTATTTTACTAGATAAGATGTCTGGTAAAACTGACCAAAACCTTACATCCACATACTTGCTGCCTTATGATATATAAATATATATATCTATTTCCTCCACAAACCAAGTTACAAATAAAGTATTTTAATGGAGCAAAACATTCATTTTGAGGTAATTTTCTTATCTTTGGTAAGATGTCTGGTAAATTTTTACTTAGAGAGATGAGACTTTATCATCAGATTTCTCATTTTTCTTTTTATTTCATATGTCTCCTTCCCCGATTACCTCCAATATTCAAATTTCTGATCATATCACCAAGTTTAGGATCTTATACTGAAACTGTTTTTATAACTATCATAAAAACTGTTAAATTTAATGGAACTTCACAGGAAAGGTAGTTACAACAATCTGAGTGGATATCTGTACTGCATAGTGATTCCCCTCGTTTTGAAAAAGTGCCTTGTTCTACAAACTTTTTTTTTTTACCTATTGCTTTACGCCTCATTGACAGCTAAGGTCATTAGAGGAGGGGTGGGACTGGGGACAAGGAACAGGAACAGGAAGGAATTTGGAAATGGCCTTTTTGAAGGAAGCATCCTAACACTCGCCTGGAGTGATTTGGGGAACCAAAATCTGGATGCCCGGACGGGGATTCGAACCCGCGCCCTCCCGAATGCGACGGCAGAATGTTAACCGTTCACCCACCATGCTCCGTAACTTCATTCAAGATTGTATGTGCTTAATGATCTTCCAAAAAATAAAAATAAAGCAATAAAACTGCTTTTAAGAAAACCATAGATCACTCTAAATAAAAATAATGAAAAGTACAGTTTTGGGTTTGAAACACACATTTTATTCAAAGAGTAAAAACGTTTTTTTCAGTTGTACATGAAAGTTTAAAAAAATAGTGCAAGATCAGTTGATAAAATAGATCTAAAAATATTTCAATTTTGTGTTTCTAACAAAACTGTTTCATTATGGTTTCTACTCCAAGACCATTCTAAATCAATTGCTGAAAATTGCCAGAGATCTGGCTGTCCACCATGGGACAAATTTACAAAAAAGCTTGAAGACCATTTGAAAGGAAGCACAGGATAATTGATTTCATCACCATCTTGAGGCACATCATTGTTATCATCATCATCATTTCCTTCACCAAAATTAGCATCCATGCTGAATGAGGGGCCAGCAAGAGCGTAAAATTGAGCTGGCCTATTAAGAGCACAATATGCGATTTTTGTGTCAATTGTGCCAAGAGGTTGCTTAGGATCAAAATGCAGGTCACCTCGGGGAGCTATTTGATCTTCATTTCTTAATGAATTGTTAAAGAAATTATTTCTCATTAGGTAGATTATTGATGCTATATCATATGCATCTGCCTGGTCCTGTTTGAAATTTATTGCCAGATCAGATTTTTCAAATTCCTCTTTCATTTCAGTTGAATGGCTTGCCCGACATATATCCTGAAACAAAGTTTACATTACCTTTGTTAATTCAGAGTATCAATTTAGACATACAGTTGTTGATAAATTGAATTAAAATTATGTACAAACGAATAATTACAATATTACCTAAAAAGAAAGGAATTAAATGCAGTTTTGTGATTATTATTCAATAACCTCCATTTTGAACCAAAATCATAAAACACAAGAATAACACAATAATGTTTTGGATTTCAACCATAAAATGAAAAATTACTTTAAAAATATTTGTTTAAAATGAGTTGGGTGGAGTAAATGGGTCAACGAACTTTAGATTAGGACTAATTTTTATAGAGATGGCGTGAAAATTTCTTCTCATAGCCACAGAGGACTAATACAAATAGAAAACTTTTGAAATATTTCAAAATTTATAATGTTTTAACTCTACAAGAAATGTGTTTTTTAACATAAGAAATATGGTGCTTGTTGGCATAATAAGAATATAAAGGAAGACCTTCACTTACCATACCAGAAGGCACAACAGTACTCCAAAACACACACATGAATGTACAAAAACCTTATCTAAAACATTTCTTCAGAAGGGGGCTGCTTGATCATGGTCCTACATCACTGCAGTAATTTTAGTGATATAGCCTGTAACACTGTGATAATACCTCCTGGTGAGCTGTGCCCAAAATTTTATGGGAATGTTGCCTTCCACTATCATAGGCGACTATCTCTATTCTTAATTAAATAAGTTTCTTACCGGAGTGTACAAAATCATCATTACAAAATGCCAAAACTTATATACAGGCTCGCCGCTAACTGTTAGAGCACCCGCGTGCAATCCCGATTATACCGCCCCTGTCCAACTACAGCCAGTGGTGGATCTAGGAAATTTCCGAACCGGATCAAAAAACCTGAGATTGCTGCCCCTCGAACATTATTTATCGCCCCCAATGTTGCCATCCCGAGGGTCGCCGACCGCCCGAAGCAGAGCTTAAAAAAAAGTCGCCTGCTACATATTACACTGCAAATTTCGTCGTGGCTACAATGGAGTGGCAACTATCGCGGGGTGGCAACTGTCGATCACTCGTTTTGCAGCCCCCCCTTGATGTGCCGCCCGCATGCGGTGCACGCCTTGCACGCCCACTTACAGCAGGCCTGCTTATATATTAATCTTTCACTAAGATGTACGTTCATATCAACCTTCAGCTGGCTTGAGAAGTATGCCAAGATATCATCTTTTTTTTTTTTTTTTCTATCAGACCTAGGCGAATGAGTAGCATCTTAAATCTCACTTGAGAAATGATACTCTGAACAAATTCGGACTGATTCTGTGACTTAAGATGGCTGTCTACATCTAAAAATCAACATAGGAATACCTGTCCATTATTGTTATCTAGTTTGGAAAGACTAGATAACTAAGTAACCAATTATATGGCCATACTAAACAAACAATAAAATATTAAGCTTGTTGTGAAACCAACCTGCCACTACATTACAAGAGGATGATTGTGTGGCAGGAATATATAAAACAGACAAAAACACAAATAACAAATTTTTGGGTTTGATCCTATTGACAACCAGAAGAAGTTTGTGGAGAGTGGGTTTTCAAGGAGACTGACTGTTAGCAAGGATACTGAAACAGAGGACGGGCGGAGGGCTAGCAATTTAAAGCTAATACCGAGCATTGCAAACTTCTAAACTAAGAGCAAAATAATATAGATAAAAACAAGCAAAATAAAAATAAGCAAAAAAAAAATAAAAAATAATGAAAGTATCTATAAAGTTAAACATCACCTCTAGTTAGTGATGGTTTACTTTAGGTAGTTTGAATAGAGACAAGGAGAGGACAGAGAGAAGGGTGAAAGTAATTTCTGGGCATTATTTTAAATTGAGACCAGGTAGTTGCCTTTTGCCCAGTTTGTACTGGCAGAAAAGTTCCCACCTTCAGAGTTCACAGGAGTTGCTGATATTTCAGAGGACTGATAACATGGACCATGAAATAAGAATTAAAATTATTGGTGTCATGGGAGATGGCATAGACAACTGTCGAGTGCTTTGGGTTTGCATGAAAACTGTCAGTGGGTGGCCATTTATTCTTATGGTTAGTGGATTGGTGGTCAAATGTGTATGAGGCCAGGCAGTGGTTATATGTTGACTGGTATATTATATGGAAGGTTTCACATGTGGAGTGGCCTATGGTGGGAAAGCTTTCCCCAATGACAGTGGTTGAGGTGCAGTGTGTGTTCCACATCTTGTGGTGGGGTCTACTACATGGGAAAGAGCAGGAAGGCTATGCTTGCGGACTAGGAGTTGGATGAGCGTTAGGAGACCTACTGAAACTAGTTTTCAGAAGAGTAGGCTGGATTTTTGGAAAAATGGACCCCATTTCTTGGCAGATTTGCAGGAAATCATAAACCTGCCACAAAGGATTCTGTTGATGGATTCAAGGCTTGGGTAGTATAGTGTGTCCATAATTAGACTATTGTTGGTTTTTAGGATGCCCAATGGGCTGAGGAGTGTAATGTGGCACATGAAAGTTGTTTGTGAACCAAAACAGGAGTGCAGTTGTGAGATATCAATGCTTGAAAGATGTTTGAGTACCACATGAGGTACTATTTGTTCCATTAGTTATATATGACCACTCCAAATACAGAGACTGTAGGGGAGAAAAATTTTGCTATGATACGGATGGAAACTATCCAAACGGAGATATTGTTGTGGGTTGGAGGGTTTGGTGTAAACTGAGGAGTTGAGGTAGTGATAGGAGAGGGACAAACTCACATAAAAGAATGTGGCTTGCATGTGAACGTAAGTCCATTTGAAATTCAGCATGTTTAGGAAATTCAGAAGGTAGTTTCCCCCATGCATCCAGAATATAATTGATGACTCTAGGCAACATGATGAAATTGAGAGGACTTTCTCCAAAATTATCTGTTCCAGGTGATCCATGCATAGGTTAGCATAAGAGGGTACCAAGCTGGTACCCATGGCAGTGCCACAGGTTTACTGATAGATATTGACTCTGAAGGAGAAAGTGTTGTTGAATATCAGGTGGGCCAATTTGGTGAGGAAAGATGTGCTGGGGAGGCTGTGGGAAGGGCACTGATGCAGAAAACGATCTGTGGTACTGAGCCCATGGCAGTGTGGAAAATGTGTGTACTGAGATGTGACATCAATCGTTACCAACATGGTATTGGAAGGAAGAGGTGTGGGCATAGAAAGGCAGAAGAGTAAGTGTTTTGTGTCCTTGGTATAGTAGAAAAGCTGAAAGAATATAGGTTGTAGGTTCATCAAGGCAGAGATTCTTTCAGTTTTTCTGTTGGAGATCTGAAAGCCACCATAGGGCATCATGGATTGCCAGGCTTATGGTGTTGGGAAGGAGTTAAAATGTAGGCATACATGGGTTCTGAAGAGTAAAAAGTGAAATGAACTGTGGGGTAGGAGCTTGGAGTGGCCTATTGTACTGTGCATATTTCTGTATTTTCTTGTTGACGGCATGTGTAGGATCTTCAGTAAGGTGGCATTTAGTGTTGGCATCTGATAACTGACAAAGGGCTTTAGACCCATTGCCACTGTGATTCATAAATTCTGTGGCTAACCCATTGTCTGCAGGAAGGATGAGGTCTGGTTTGGTAGAAAGTTGTTTTCTGGCACGGGTGTCAGCTGGGATACGACTGCTGTGTTGGCCAAGGATGTCAGGAAACTTGGCAAGGCCAAACTAGTGGATAAGAAGTCCTCAAAAATGTCAAGGGGGTGGTTTTGGCAGGTCAAGTGTGGATAATGGTTTGAATTTCCAGATAATCCTGAGCCCTAGGTTCACAGGTATGAGTAGCAAAGTGGTACCACCAGTGAGGTATTTGGCAGAAGGAAAAATAATAAAAGACTGGGTTGGAATGTAAATGTAGGTGCAGGTGAAAAGATGAGGTCTTTGGACAGTACGGAGAGTTGGGATTCAGATAGTTATGAAGAGGACAGGTTCACAAGAGAGTTTAGGCTTGGAAGTAGGGCTTGATGGGTTTTTAAGTGGGAAGCCACTATCTTGGATTTGGATTTGTCCCTATACAATGGCTACCTCAACTCCTCAGTCTACATCAAACCCACTGGCCTACAGTGGCATCTCCATTTTGACAGATGCCATTTGTATCATACCAAACTTTTCGTACCCCAAAGTCTTGACATTTGGGGTCATATATGCTCAAACCAACAGTCCCTCATGCAGCATTCAAACAAAATGTCAATCATTCATATCCCACAAATACTCTTTTGACTCTGGTCCACAAACAACTTTCACATGTCACATTACAACTATCTCAGCTCACTGACCATTCTAAACTCCCAAAAACCAAACATCCTAGTCACACAATACCACCCGGGTCTCAAATTCATCAACAGAATCCTTTGTGAGGGTTATGATTTCTTGCAAACTTTCTGAGAAATGAGATCCATTCTTAGAAAAATCCTCACTGCCCTTGCAAGTTCTTGTTTAAGCAGGCCCCTAACGTCGGGCAACTCCTAGTCCACAAGCATAGTCTTCCTCATCCCATCAGACAGCTCCAATATTGTTTCCCATGCAACAGACCCCACCGCAAGATGTACAACATACATTACACCTCAACCACTTTCACCAAACCTGTCACTGGGGAAAGTTTTCCATCACAGAACATGCCACCTGTAAAACCTACCATGTAATATACCAGTTGACGTGTAACCACTGCCTGGATTCATACATAGGACTGATCACATAACCTTAAGAATAAATGGCCACCAACAGTATTTGTACAGAACCCAATCCACCAAATAGCTGACCATGTCAACTCCCGAGACATCAATAATTTTAATTATTATTTCATGGTCCTTATCAGAGCCCTCCCAAATAACAGCAGCTCCTCTAGACTTGGCAGGTGGGAACTTGCCTGCCAATAAAAACTGGGCACAAGGCAATTATCTGATCTCAATTTAAGGTAACACCCAGTCATTACTTCCCTCCCCCTTTTTCTCCATCCTCTCCTAGCCACCATTCCCACTACCTAAATTGAACCATCGTTAACCAGAGATGTTTAACTTCACAGATTGTTTGGTTTAATTTTTTATTTATTTTTGGCTATTGATATTTACATTAAGAATTTATTATACTATTTTGCTCTTCTTGCTTTCCAGAGATTAGCTTTAATAGTTTTCACTGTCCAGGTATTAGCACTTAAATCACTACCCCTCTCCCCGTCATCTGTTTGAATTTACCCTCACCACGTACCTGGCTTACAAATCAGTCTCTTCACGGCACCCAACTTTAGATGATGGGCACAAACACACATGATATAGAAATTTTCAGGTCTTGCCCTTTGTCAACAGGAGAACATTATGGGGGAGGGGTGTTGTGAGGGACTGCCTCACAGAAAGACTCACATATTGTCCCTTGAAAATTTAAGAGATTGCGCACAGTGTGAAAAGCTATTTTTCTTTAATAAGCATCATTACTCACTAGATAGCAGATAAACTCTGCTACCTCCATCACATAGTTTCATTGTTTTTTTATAGAAATAGTCAAGTGTTGTTCACTTAGAAAAACAGAAAAATTAGAGTTTTGAGTGGTGATTAAACACTTATTTAAATGTCTTAAAACCAAGAGAGATCAAAGATGACCTGGATAAAGTTCATGGTATAGCTGTGTCTGCATTTGCAACCATTTTCAATTGGTAAATGAGTTTAAATGTGGCTGTACATCCACACAAAATGAATGTTTTAAGTGATAAATGAATCAAAGTGTTCAAAATAGTAGAGGCCTCTGGCTTATTGCAAGGTACAGTGTATTCAGTTTTTCCAGAAAAATTAGCCATGAAAAATTAAAATAAAAAATATTCGGCAAGATTTGATGCCCGCATTTGCTTTAAGAGCAATCATGTAGTCTCCTCTGGTTTTGGTGCTTTTTTCTGTTGCAACACTAACAAGTTTCTGCATTGATACGTAACTTTGGATGAAACATGGATACGCTACTATACTCCAGAAACTAAGAAATGGTCTGAACAGTTGTTTTTGAAGAGGGTGATGGTGAAATAGGCTGTCAAGGTGATGGCCACGGTTTTTTTTTTTAGAATGCACATAGAATCATCTAGTTTGATTATATGGAAAAAGGACAAAATACACTGGAGCTTATGATGCATCATTATTGCAATAGTTGGGCAAATAAATTGATAAAGATCCTCTTCCATCAAAACAATTCATGGGTGTACACCTGCATAGTTTTGATGACCAAAATTATGGAATTAACATAACTATTACAACATCCACCATACAATGGTTCATGTTAAACGAGGAGATAATTGCCCAAATAGATGTGTATTTTTGCAGAATTTCCAAACTCCTACTTTTTGAAGGGCATAAAGAAGTTAAAGAAGTGTGTATGAAAGTGTATAGAACTAAAAGGATAACTTTGAGAAATATAAAAAAAACCTACATTACATCATTTGTTTCTTTACCTTTTTCTAAGAATTTATTGAACAATCATCATATAATTTTTATGATAACGCAGTGCACACTCCAGTGGCAATTTACCGACAACCATTTTCTCTATTTTTTGTACTCACTTTCCTTTGCCCTCTACGAATTTTAATTTTAAATTCTTTTAGCATTTTTGGAGAGTTATTTATCACTTCCCTTGGTAATTTATTCCAATCCCCGACTTCCTTAGCTACAAAAGGAAAGTTTCCTATATTCTTCTGCTTGAAAACAAGTGCCCTTCAGTGGTTACGGTCATCTTTTCCCTGGCATGCACCACTCTTAATTCATCCAACAATATTTTTCTACGCCTCATCACCAATATACCCTTTTTACAGTGCTAGCACTCTCTCCACCCTCCTCCTATTTACCAATGAAACCCATTGTAGCTCCTTTATCAATTACTGATTGTGTTCTGCAGTAATTTCCAGCCATTATTTACACCTGTCCAACTCCCGTATTTGACACCCAAAATGTGGATCTCCTACTTCATCACAATATTCAAGCAATGGTTTCACCAAAGTTTTACAACCCATTTTCCTCACTTCTTTGGTACATCCCTTCACCATTCTCTTAAACAAATGAAGGTTTTTGAAACCCTTTTCTACCTGCCAAATGTGTACTGCCGAGTTCAGTGTTTTATCAAATGTTATGCCAAGATATTTACATTTTCAGTCAACAAGCAATTCCTTCCCCTCCAATAATAATAATCAGCATTTAGTATTTTATCATTGTGCCTAATAAGTTGGCTCGTCTTAATGAGATAAGATACTGTAACCATGAAGATATTAGAAAAACATACCTGATGGTAGGGTAGGCCCCTAAGAGAGGCCCAGTATCCGTCAGCAACAAGATGCTCCGAGATATCTGAATACCGTGTCAGTCCCGGGAGCTGCTCGACCACGAGCAGCAGCCCTCGAACCTGGCGGTGCCTGTGACGGCGGTGTCGTGACCTGCGCCGACGAACCAGCTGCTCCGTGGCCAGTCGCCCTGCATCTGCTACCACCCACTGGCGGTTCCCTGTACCACTGTTGGCCTCCTCCATTACATCTGCCCACAACCGAGCCTGGCTTGCCAGGCGATTTGCACTCATCACTTTAGGACCTGCGAGTACCTGTTTGGCATCAAATTAAAAAACTACTATGTATTTATATAACAATTTTTTAAAAAAACATTACTATTTCAAAATGTTGAGCATTATATGTCCTGAAAATAATATATAATTAAGGAGAACAGCTAGATTGTATTGATACCTATATTTTTAACATCAATTTAACTCAAGAACTTTAACAGGAAACATTATTTACTATGTAGTTCATGAACAACAAGTTTCACTGGAATATAAATCCAAAACATTGTATTGCAGTTTTTATTGTATTTAGGAATCAAACTGGACTGACTGAAGTGGTGTACCAACTATGTTTTTGGTCAATGATGAGGCCACATGTGGACATTTCCTTATGTTGTGCTTTAAGGTTTGTGAGATCACTAGAGATGGGAGAGGAATATGGGCCTGGCATAAAAAGGAAATCAGCATTTAACTTTACGAGTAACTATTCAGATTTTTGCTGAGCGAGTTTAGAAAACTGAAAACCAAAATCTTGTGCCTTCCTGACCATCAGGCCTTGAACATTAACTGCAATCACACCTGGCACAGTCAGTATTCAGGAATACATAAGTAACTCAAAGAAGAACAGTTTTAATTCACACAAGAAAAAGTAGATTCTGCCGATTATGTTTCAACACCAATTACAAGAGACTCACTCTATATCATATCCATTTGTGGATTAGGTTCAATACTGCCTTCATATATGCACAGAATATTTTTACATAGAACTATTTTGTTGTGTTGTGTTTGATATGAATATGTAATTCATCCCACAATCATTTTAGTAAACTGGTTTACATCCAGTTTGATGTATGGACACAGATGAGAAGGAACATACTTGACATCAGTCCAGTGAGAAATTTCTAATGAATCAACAGAGCCGATCAGAGAGATGTGGATAATAAAGATGATGGAAAATGGAATCCACCAAATAGAAATTCTGGAACAGCAAGGGGAGAAAATAGAAAGAGGGAGGATCAAATACCTACGGTAGGAACAGTAAATGTCTAAAAATAATAGTGCTAGTAGGGAAATAATCAGAACATAAGAAATACAGTCTTCCAAATATATGAAACAGAAGAAAAGATTTACTAAACTTCATATGCTGAAATCAATAGTTTACTAAATCTAAAAAAGAAGAATAGTTTAGGCAAAGAAGAGGAAAATTGTACAAGGTTTGGAAAGGAAACACCTGAATACTGACTGGGATGTAGGAGACATTTATACAGTTTATTAAAAAGAATTAGGGAGCATCCATAAACTACGTGGTTCCATTTTGGCCTCGCTTGATGTAATTTTTTGAGTTTTTGATGATTAAATTCTCTTTCATCTTTGTTACAAATAGTCTAATGGCACTGATGAAAAAATTTCATGATTGTAATGGAAAGCGTGTCTATTTTTCGTAGTCTTTGATTGTACTCGTACCATTCCCAACATGATCAAGTGTATCTTGAAACATTTGTTGAGATTAATTTTGTCAGAATGATGAGGATTAGAAACAATATATTTCAATACTTTATGTGAATAATAATTTTACTTCTAAGAGGAATTCACTTCCTTAAAATTTATCAGTCATTAACTGGCAGTAGCTGTGATCTCAAAAACCAAACCACCAAATGGCTCATCTCGTCTTTTTATAATGTTAAATCACTTTTCCTCAAAAGACTGCATCCAATTATACCCATTTTAAATAAAAAGAAATTTACACTCCTGAATTTCCTCTTGAAATTGAGCAAGTGAATATAAACTAAAATCTCTAAATGCTTTATTTACTCCCATTAAAAGTTTGGAATATATTGTTGAACCATTTATATTGTCAGCAGCAGCAAAATTATTATTAGCCATTTTAAACACTTTAACTAAAGGATCACCTAAGGTCATTACACCAAGGAGAGTATTTGCATGGAAGAAATCAAAGAATTGAATTCTGGACTTCATATCGAACCTGCGTTCTATGTAAGTGAAGAATCACAGAACGTGTGTAATATGAACTTCAAACAGATAGAATGCACCAGGTTGTTATTATATTAATTCAATTACTCACAAAAATTTAAACTTTATATCTGTCCAGAAAATTGCTGAAGTTTCCACTAGCTTTCACATTCAAACATTTGTCCACTAAATACAGAACATGTGATCTTATTGTAATGCATATTTACCCTAAGCTAAATGAAATTTTCTACCATATGGTGTGTACAATTTCTTGTAGGAAAAAATAACAGATACAATACAGCTATCGAACTGTGAATGCATATTATTTGTTTTCAGTAGATGAATTAAAATTTTCCTTTAAAATTTATAGTTGTGACTGCTTGAATCATGGTTAGATGGGCAGAAAATATAAGTCTTGTTTATTCACCTTGTTGCTCCATGGTTCAAATTTTGTCAGCTCCTCAAAAAATTGAGATCAATAGTGGCAGATAAAGATTACTAATAATATTTAATTTAATTGAAATGGCACACATGCTAGGGTGGAAATTTCCCTACCACCCATCTTCCCCCTTTCCCCTTTCCTGTACCCACCTACATTTGCCTTTTACAAATTTTAACTTCAAATTCTCTCAACATTTTTGTTAATTTATTCATCATTTCTCTTGGCAACTTATTCCAATCCCCAACACCCTTACCTAAAAAAGATAATCTTCCAACACTCTTGTGCCTGAAATAGAGTGCCAGCATATGTTCATAGTCATCTTTTCCCTTCCATGCACTACTTTTCATACCTACACCAATATCTTTCCATGCCTCATCACCAGTTTATGCCTTGTACACTCCCATAACCCTTGTGTCTTCCAATGAATCCCATTCTGGCTCTTTTCTCATCTATGTTACCGACTGCATTCTGTGATAATTTCCAGAAACAAATCTAACAGCCCTTTTTTGCACCCTCTCCAACTCCTGTATTTGATACGTAAAATGAGGGTCCCATACTACACTACCATATTCAAGCAATGGTCTGACCAAAGTTTTGTAACCCAACTCCCTCACCTCTCTCGTACATCCCCTCATCACTCTCTCCAACAAGTGCAGAATTTTGAAACCTTTTCCTACCACCTGTCCAATGTGTCCTGCCTAGTTAAGCTTGTTATGAAATGTAATGCCAAGATATTTACATTTCAACTCTTCAGCAAGCAATTCTTGCCCCCACCTTATATTCATATTTAATCTTTTGTTTTTTATTTGTGTATCTAATAAGCCGACTCTTCTTTGCATTTATCTTCATCCCATGTTTCCTAACCCAACTAGATATCCTCTCCAGATCACCCTGCAGCTGTTTAAAGTCCTCTACTACTTTGATCCTTTTTATAGCATTATGTCATCTGCAAACAATCTAATTTCTGATAGTAAACAATCAACACAATTATTCATTAGAATAATGAATAGCAATGGTCCCAATACACTACCCTGTGCCACTCAAATTTTTATTGTTGAATTATGTAGTATTTATTAAATATACTGAGTAAATGTATTAATTTTGTAACTTTGTTATAATGTTTGGTTTCCAGAGTCTGTAGTTTGTTTAGTAAACGGGTTATCTGATTTGTGTAACACTGTTTGAAGCTGAGCAGCACAGCTGTGTGGTAGTGACTGTTGATTTGGCACTGCATTGCAGCAGAGCAGGGCACAAGCAGTTCATGTGTCATGCCGCTGGGAGAGGGTTGTGTGCCGCAAGCACAGTCTCTTCATACACGAGCTAAAATGGCTTGTGAAATGTAGGGGGAGAAACTTGTGGTAATGTAACATAAGTGCCTTAGAAGTTGTGTCAATATTAATTAAATTCAATAATATTCCTACAAGAATAGTGAGTTTTTAATTTCCAGACTATGCCACAATACCTCTAAATTTGTTTATCCAAGTTAAATGACTTGCATGTGTTGAAAAAGAGGAATTACAACTGATCTCCCCTAAACAACAAGCCATCATCCAATACCTGGATAGCTTACATATGGCTACTCCTTCAGTATAAGCTCGCAACCAAGATAGATGTACTACCCAGAACCCTTAGTAGCTGATTAGAATTGTATAACAATTTAATAGCAGAATACAGAATTAATAGAAAGTAAAACACCAGACTCAATCTTTCATTGAAGTAATGGTTTCCATATACTACCTTATTAAACTGCTGCCCTCACTACCCCTGATAACATATTTCCTATCCTGACTGCTTCTTAGCTTAATTCCTACACCCTGCAAGTGATCTCCAAATTCGTCACTAAATTATGGCACCCTGTCAAACGGGATTCAGTGGCAAACTATCAGCTTGGCCCAGCTCTTCCATTTTTTCTGAACATACCGAGGTCAAAATGAGCAACTACTGAAGGCAAGCTGCTGCTGTACAAACCACATTCTTTGTGCTGAAACTCCTGATTTATTTTGATAGATTCTATGTTGGTTTTCAGATTCTGTGACTTATAATTAAATGAACCTTACCTGCTCATGAGGTTTAGACTTTTTCCACAAAGCCCTGTTGTAGTTGTTTATTGGAATGCTAGCAATTTCTAACTGGTGAATTATTCCTCTCTCTGATTCACCAGACACTATGTAAAAATCATCTTGAGAATGGATTGAACCTGGGTATGATGAAAATTCTATCACTTGGCCTGGTACAATGTCTGCTGTTTCTTCAGATGTTCTGTGATAATTCAGCTCATACCGCTTTAGAAGACGCAGCATAGACTGATATCTGTAATGCAAATTTTCCCTTCAGTTTCTTCCAACTTGAATTTTTCTATCTATACATGTCAAAATTATAGCAAACAACTGTAATAATATAATCATATTAAATTGATTAATTGAAGGTTAGTAATGATAAACCAAATGAGGTTTACTTAACCTCTCAACCTGAGAACCAGTAAAATGTCAAATAATTCTGCTGACCATTAACTTACCTACAAGTATATTACTAACCAAATCAACCTACTGTTAACGGCATATACCATGGTCCTTTAAGACATACACCTACGATAAGGCCCTTATAAAAGAAACTTCTCTTTTATGCCAGCTGGAAACATATTTTACTACAGAAACAATGCAGTCATATCCTCGTACCCTAGAAATACCAAATTTTTTTACATGGTCATTGAAATATTCATGGGCTATTTATTGGCTTGTGGCTTATATTCTCATAGCTCTTTGCAGTAAAGTACTCTATCCATTTTGGACGTACTCTATCCAGTTTATATGAACAATTTCTATTAATCTATTTTTATTGTGATATTTTTAATTCAATTAGAATAAATTTTTTAATACTCTGCCTGTGGACCAGGTGACCCGCAGACCACACTGACTTAGTACATAAGAGATTCAAAATAATTCCAAACTGATGCCGATATAAAAAAGAAAAGAAAAGTATTAAAATAACTAACAATTAAAATTTTCCTAAAGATATATTTAATAGCTTTTGTAAGAGTTCACAATTTTTAGAAAGATTCAGTAGTAATGAGTGAAAATAAATTGATTAGGGAGAGATTTCTGTGGTTGTTTTCGAAAATCTTATGCAAGCAAGATTTGAGACTTTTGATAAGTTACTTTTATTTAAACTTGCATAATCAATCGGGAAAGAATCTCAATTTTAAATTCAAGTTGTTGTTGTTGTTATTAGGATTTTAGGGCGCATCGACGACGGGGTCATTAGCGCCCTAGCAACAACCAGGAGTGACAACGTGGCAAAATTGCCGTATGTGTGGCCGACTGTAAAGGGTTCGGCCACAGAGACGGCACAATAAAATACTAACATATCAACTAAAATACCGTCTGCATGGCCGACTGTAAAGAGTTCGGCCACACAGACGGCAACAAAAGATATAAAACTGAAACAAGGCAATAAAATGTAAAACCACATACATTAACTGGTTGGCTGTAAAAGGGTCAACCAGTTTAAAAAACAAGTTAGCTGGCTGGCTGTAAAGGGCCAGCCATATAAGCAGTGTCACAAGTAAAAAAAGTACTTGGATTGGTGGCTGTAAAAGGCCACCAATCCAATCTAAAACCTAGGCCGATCTGCCCAAAATTTTTGGGACAAGACCGGCCAAGCTACAAAACTTTAAAACCTTAGCCACGTTGTCACCTTCATCGTTTAAAATAAGGGACAGATCGTTGGCTAAGCCAACGTCTGCCCTTAAGTCAAAAAATAAAACACAATCAGTTAAAATGTGGCGTATCGTCAAAGGTACGCCACAAGCATCACATTCCGGAGGGTCCTCTCGGCGGAGAAGGAAACTATGAGTTAGAGGACAGTGCCCTATACGGAGGCGAGTAAGGAGAACCTCATCCCTCCTCGCCCACTGGAAGGAGCTGCTCCACGGCTGAACGGTCGGTTTGACCAGCCGGAGCTTGTTATGCTCAACTTCCAGCCACTGCCTCTGCCAAACATCAAAAACAAATCTCTTTGCCGCCGAGGCAAGGTCTGACTTTGGGACCGGTACAAAGTCGGTTCTGACCTTGTCGCAGGCTGACTTGGCAGCTACATCAGCTGCCTCGTTCCCCGATTCCCACATGGCCCGGTACCCAGCAGAATAATACCTCCTTTCCACGGGATTGGAGGGAAAGGAGGGCGTCCTGGATGTCCTGGACTAGACGATCTGCTGGATACATATTTCCTATGGCCTGAACACAGCTCAGGGAATCACAGCATATGATGAAACACTTTTCGCGATTTACTTTCATATGCTGGAGTGACTTTAGCACGGCGTAGCACTCGGCAGTAAAAACGCTGCACCTGCCATCAAGTTTGTATGTGTAAGTCGCTCGAGGGAACACGACGGAGCAGCCAACTCCGTCAGCCTGCTTAGACCCATCCGTATACACCGGGGTAAAAATATGATGCTCATTTAGAACGTCTCTAAAAACATTATTAAAAACACTGTCAGCGGTACACTCTTTGTTGTACCGACACAGGTCTAAAATTATTCTGGGCCTCTTTAAAAGCCAGGGAGGAGATTTACTCCAACCCTGGTGATAAAAAGATGGAAGCTCTAATCCATATTGTTCTAAAATAGCCCTTGTACGGTAGCTGAACAGTTTAGTGGCGCTATGCCGGTTGGCATAGAACCGTTCGTTGTTGGGGTGTAGAACTATGTCGTACACGGGACTGCCAGGTGTTATGGCAACATGAAGGTAGTGTCGCACCATGAGGAGTTGCCGGCGGATGGTGAGTGGCGGCTCGCCCGAGTCAGCACAAATGCTGACAATAAGCCTGGTGCAATGTGCACCCGTGGCGAGCCGAATTCCAGCATGGTGGACACTATCTAGTATACGGAGATAGCTGTCCCGTGCCGAACCATACACGATACAACCGTATTCCAGCCGCGACCGTACAAAGGCTCTGTAAAATTGTAGCAGGCAGGAGCGGTCAGCGCCCCATGACCTGCCACACAGACATTTTAAAACATTTAGAGCTTTTGAGGCTCTGGCTTTCACATCTTTGAGATGTGGTAGCCAGGTTAATCTATTGTCTAAAATTAGGCCCAGAAACCGGACAGATTCCGTAAAAAATAAAACAGTGTTCCTCAGGGTAAGGTGGGGCTCCGGTAAGAGACTCCTGTTGCGAGTAAAAAGTACAAACCGGGTTTTCTCGGCAGAGAAACGAAAACCGGTGTGCACTGACCATTCATCCAGCCTGTTCAGCGCGAGTTGCAGCTGCCGCTCTGCGCTTCTCAGGCTGGAAGATGCAATAAAAATTAAAAATCGTCCACATACAAGGAGGACCGTATAGGACTCCTTATAACACTTAAAGTGCTATTTATCGCAATAGCGAAGAGAGTCACGCTTAAAACTGAACCCTGAGGAACACCGTTTTCCTGAATAAAAAGATCAGACACTTCACTACCGACTCGGTACCGGAAGCAACGACCAGATAAAAATGATTTTAAAAAACGGGGTAGGTTGCCCCTAAAACCCCATTCATGTAACTGTTTTAAAATCAAATGCCGCCAGGTAGTATCGTAGGCCTTTTCAAGGTCGAAAAAAACACCCACAAGGTGTTGGCTGCGGACGAACGCATCCTGTATCGCCGCTTCCAGCAGGATCAGGTTGTCCAAGGTGGAACGGAACTTCCTGAATCCACACTGAAAGCGGCTCAGTAGGTTTTGGGATTCTAGACACCAGACGAGGCGGCGATTAACCATCCTCTCCAGTGTCTTACCCACGCAGCTTGTAAGGGCGATACTACGATAGCTACCTGGCAACAATTTGTCTTTGCCAGGTTTTAAAATTGGAATTAGTGTTGCTTCTTTCCACGAGTCGGGGAAGTGTCCTCCGGTCCATATGTCATTAAAAGTATCCAGAAGGTACTCTTTAGCATCTTTACTAAGATGCCTCAGCATCTGGTACTGGATCAGATCAGGCCCTGGAGCAGTGTCGTTAGCGCTATTCAACGCTGACTCCAGTTCCCAAAATGTAAATGGGCGGTTGTATGCCTCTGTATTCGACGAATCAAAGCACAGCGCGCGCCTCTCGGCAGCAACTCTTTGTCGCTGGAACCGAGGTTCAAAGTTGGCCGATGAAGTAACGGCGGCGAAGTTCTCCGCCATCAGCTGCGCTATGCTTCGTTCGTCGGTAATAATACGTCCATGATCCAGTAATCCAGATACTGGTGGGCGGGAGTACCTTCCGGATATACGGCGAATGGACTCCCATACTTTCGATGAAGGTGTGGAACGATTTATTGTGCTCACAAAGTTCTGCCATGACCTCTTCTTGCTCTCCTTAATAACTCGACGCGCCTTAGCTCTGGCAATACGGAACGCTGCTAGGTTGTCAGCTGTTGGGCACAGCTTAAAACGACGTAGCGCCCCTCTACGACCCTGGATGGCGGAACGACAATCGTCGTTCCACCAGGGGACGGGCGTCCTTCGCAGCGTTCCGGAGCTTTTCGGCATGGAGACGTCAGCTGCACGGTGAATCACTTCTGTGAGGTGATTCACCTTCTCCTGTATACTACCACAGGGTTGTAGCAGTACAGAACGGCAGAAGAGCTGCCAATCTGCACCACTGACGTTCCATTTACGCCGGTTATTACCTCCTCCCCGCTCACACTCAACGTGCATCCAAACAGGGAAGTGGTCACTTCCATGTAGGTCGCGATCCACCTCCCAATGTACGGAGTCCGCGATGGAGGGGGAGCACAAGGAAAGGTCAATGGCAGAAGACGTACCGGTAGCAGCGGTGAAATGAGTCATTTGCCCTGTATTCAGGATACAAATTTCCTCCTGCTCTATCAATCTACCAACCACTTGGCCCCTGGGGCAATCGGTGGTGGAACCCCACAACGCACTGTGGGCGTTGAAATCTCCCAAAAGGAGAAAGGGCCGAGTGAGTTGTCGTATAATGCCAACCAGGTCGTCGTAGCCGACTGACACACTGGGTGGCAGATAGACAGAGCATACGGTCAGTTGTATTGGACCGTGTATTTTCACCGCTACTGCTTGCAGATGAGAGGTGAGAGCAATGGGTTCGGAGTGGACAGTGTTCCGAACAAACACGGCCACTCCGCCCTTCGCTCGATCACCCTCGGTATCGTCCTTCCGGAATATGTCATAACCTCTTAGCACTGGCTGATGTTGTGGTCTAAAATGTGTCTCCTGTAGACAGAGACACAATGGATTAGACCGTGCTAAGAGTTGGACTTCCTCTTTGTGAGCCTGAAATCCGTTTACGTTCCACTGTAGTATGGGAGCCATTCTACCTATTTAAAACCACCCGCCCCGGGTCGGGTGGGTCAGGGTCTATTGTCTGCTGAGAACGGGACCAGGGTCTACGTCCACCAGCATAACGTCATCTTCGGGGTCCGAAGACGACTTTTGTCCTAAGGCCTCGGCGTCTTGCGGAACTTTGTTCCGCCGAGGCCTTGTCCCCTTCCTCCCCACCCCAGTTGGAGAACTGGGAGGAGAAGTTGAAGGGGACTTCAAGAACATGGTGGGGTCCGTGTGTTTAAACTTCGGACCCCGAACCTTCTGCACTACCTGCCATCCGCTTCCAGCAGATGGCGTTGCTGCTGCTACTATTGCCGCTGCCGATGCAGCTTTTGCCATGGGTGCTGCTTCTGCTATTGCAGAGGCACCCACGGCTGCAGCTACTGGTGCGGATGGCCGTGCTTTGGCTGGTGGACTTAATGACCCTGCTGCTGTAGTGGTCGGGTTAGCAGAAGCGCTACTACCGACGACCGCGGTCCTGGGTGTTAGGACCTTAGTGGGCTGCGCACCACACTTGCACTGGCACGAGCATGTCATGCTCGTGCCCGTGTCTACTACGGTCGTCTGCGTAGCAACGCTCTCCTTCCTGACGGGAGTTGACAACGTTTTGGCGAAGCTAGTGGCGAAGACCGGTGGCGCCAGCGCCTTAAACCGTTTCTTCGCCTCGCCAAAAGATATTCTTTCCTTAGTCTTCAACTCCTGTACCTTCTTTTCTTCAAGGTACACTCGACACTCCCTGCTCCAGGCTGGATGTGGCCCGGAGCAGTTAATGCACACCTGTGGGAGGGTGCAGCTTGCACCCGGTTCATGAGCCGATTTTCCACATTTCCCACAAGTGGCGTTGCCTTTACAGTTCGCCGTCGTATGCCCGAACCGCTGGCACTTAAAGCAGCGCATCGGGTCCGGGACATACGGGCGAACGTTCAAATTTAGATATCCAGCTTTAATGGATTTCGGCAACGTCGGAGTGTCGAACGTCAGGACGAAGGTGGCAGTCTTCTCAAGACTGCCGTTAACCCTTCGCGAGATCTGACGAACCTCGACCACATTTTCTGATTTCCACTCCTTAAGGAGTTCCTCGGACGCTATATCAATCAGATCACGGCAAGTGATCACTCCCTTGCTAGAGTTGAGCGTTTTATGGAGTTCGCATTTTACTGCGAACTCCCCGAGCTTCTCACACTTAAGGAGTAGGACAGCCTGCTTGTTGTTAGATGTCTCTAACAGCAGTGTCCCGTTCCTCAGCTTTTTCACGCTTTTGAAGGTTCCAGCTATTCCCTCTAAGCCTTTCTGTATATAGAACGGAGAGATCTTTTCGAAGGATCCCTCCGTTCTTGTCATTACTACAAAGGCGTTATCAATTAGATAACCCTTGCTGTTACTGTTTTCAACTTCAGAAGGGGGGCTGTCAGCCCTTGCCCGCTTCTTTGAAGTGGGTGTATTTTTATTATACTGCGGCACACCCGAACCGCAGGGTTTTTTGGTTAGAGTAGGCTTCATATTGGTCCCACGAGTATAACCAATTTAAAAAAGAAGTGCTTATACAACAGGGGTGCGCAGGTGCCCCTGAGGTTGTACGTTAGCGAGTGATCTGCCTCTCACCCATGCACCTCCTCGGCACGTATCCGACCTTGAGGTTAAGGGGTTTTTTATAGAGGTTTTTACCGTCCTCGCGATCCGGGCGATGAAGCCAAGATCCCCGTTCTCCTAGGCACACAACGTTCCACCGCCACGCCCTACGGTGGTCGTTGAAGCATGGTAGGAGTTTACGGTGTGGGAAACTTGCGGCGTTCACAAGTTTCCAGCTCGGGCACCGCGGGTTCGCCAAACCCGTACCTGGCACTTGCGTACCAGGCCCCTGCGGGGTTTTAAATTCAATATTTGTATAAAATAATAAAATACCACTACCCACTTTCAATGAGGAAAAATCATTAGACAACATGACTAAGAGAACTGGACAGCTACTCAACTGGGGAGTTAGGAACAAACATGTAAATAATGTTAGTAGGGAAATTAAACTGAAAGAATCTTCTATACAATTTCCTAAGCTCATTCACTCACTCATCTCGATAGCTATTGGCTGGAGAACGGTGTCACGTGTCAGCCTTCGCTCACAAAGTAATAGTGACCAGAGATATCATTAGAAGAAATTCGAGGTTATATCCACTATTTAATAGATTAGTGACTGCTACCAAATTAATTGTTATAATACATTCATTAAGTTTGCTATTCGTAGAATTTCATAGTTAAAAATATCGATAAACTTTACAGCTGAAAAATCGTCTTTCCAGCCATGGCTAAATTTCAATTTAATTAAAACTTTTGCTAATGTTATTGCTTGACCAAAGTTTATACAATTTGATTTATTTGTTGTTTATTTATTTTAGTGACCATTTTTGTTAATGACCTTTGTTCATGTTTGCTGTAGGTGAGTTATCAGATTATTTAAAGTGGACATCAAGCCAAATATGTTATTGAACTGAGTATTTTGGCAATTCATTTCTTCGGAGATGCTCAACTGCTTAATAATCTAGAATCTGTATTACATTCTCTGTCCATTACAGACACTATGAACAAAAATTACGTTATGAATGTTTGCTCAGCCTCAATAACAAACAATGCAATTATTTCGAAGCAAACAGGAATTCTTCAATTTTTGCAGAGTGAACTTTAAGGCCCAAACACAAGTCAAGTTTGTATTTCAGCTAGTTCGAGTCTACGACCTTTGAAACAATTATATGATAGAGCGATCATCACAACTGTTGATGTTTAATACCTACTATTCTTGACCTGTGACGCTAGGCAACAAAACGCCACAGGCCTACACTAGTTAAAAATAAAATGTCATTAAATGTAAAAACAGGTGATTAGAGAAACTGCCACGAGGACATATGCTCTATTGAAATCAAGTTTGCCTTTTACACATGAATATTTTATACTAAATGTTACAAGTATTTGTTTATAATCAATCAGTTTTAATAAATGGCTGATAATCCGATATTCCTAATAATAAAAAATTCAGTGTTTAAACAAAGTTTATTCTACAGTTTTAATGTATACATTCAAGGAATTAAAACTTAGTTTAAAGTTTGGGACAGATTGAACCAAATATAAGCAATAAAGCACTAGGCAAGTTGCAGGTTTAAAAGATGTGCCAAATTAACTGAAATTATTTATATGAAGTCAAATGCCCAGAAGGATTATAGAATGGGTCATAAATAATGTACCATTATATTCTTATATAATTTCCTCCCCCCCCCCCCAATCCCAAAGAGATGAAATGCTATACTTAAATTATTGTTCATGAAAGTGCTATTTATATACATTCATTCACTTGTAAATTAACTGCTCAAAAACATACGAGATTGATGTATATTACTTTTAGCATTAAATTAGTGTTGAATATATTTTCATAGGTTAAGTTACTGATACTGATACTGCTACTATACATTTAAATTGTCTTAAACATCAAGCAATAAAATAACTTCATTGTGCTTATATCAAATGAGACATTTATGTGTGTAAATTTAAGAATTTTTAGAAGTATTTTTTCACTCTAATCATCTTAAAATGTCACTTTGGCCTTACTGATGGTAAAGTATTCACAAAACATAATCCTTAAGAAAACCTTTTAAATAGAGAAATACTTACAGCCCTCCTGTGTTATGTGTCATGAAGATTTCTTGAGTTTCATGCAAATATTTCACAAAGATCGATGAAAAATTTGCTGCTGTATATAATCCCAGTGAAGGCTCGAGCGGATTGTTATATCTTCTTTCCATGTCAATAATGTCAGCCATAGCATTCATCCAACTAAAGGATATAGAATATATAATTACTAATGATAGTTATAAAATCACTAAACAGAATAGAATACTAGTTCCAAAATACTAACAGAATTCAGTCTTGAACTTTGCAAAGTAACTAATGTTTGTAAGGCACTGTGGGGACTTTTGTCATCAAGAACCATAATTATGCTTTTCAATACAGATATGGTATAAAAGCTGATTAATTCTTATTAAGTACATCATATTTTCTGTAAGGACCTTGTACTCAGAAGACAATTTCTTACTGCCAATATCATGGGGGAAAAAAGATGAAATGGATTAAATTAGTAATAAATAAAAGATTTTATAACTCTTCCTATTAACATGAGACAAAATATAATATTTCTAAGCACTGATATTTTAATCATTTGCAATATTCACTGTTTAAAACAGAATTTTATGAAATTTTCACATAACTCCTGTTCCAGGAAATATTCCTTCTTCATATATAAATAACTGAGCCAATACTTACAGGCAGAAATCTGTGAAAGCTTAATTAGAAACATGATTAAAAATATTTATTTAAACCATATTTAAAACTTAAACAGTGTTAAAAATTGAAATGTTTAAATACTAAAAAAGATTTATTACTTTATCATGAAATATTAATTTTGGCAGAAGTATTAGTAAAAAATGTAACTGAAAAATAGGAGCACATTTATTTAGTCCCTTCTCTCAGCATATACAAACTGAACAGCATTTAATTGTGCAGCTGTACATTTGATCCTAAAATCTTGAGAACAATTCTATGCTCCCTTCTCTTACAAATATTCCTGATGTGCTATGTCAATATTTTCAGCCTTCCACTTTTGCTTTAAGGAATTTATTTTAGTGCATAGGTTGTAAAGCAGATCACTTCTCAACTAAATGCAAGCCACAGGCACCATGAGTCACTAGTTCTGTTAGGGCTTTCACCTGCACTTTATACTTCCAACTGATCTTATGTATGCTTCAATTGCGCCAAGCATCCTTAGCTTCAAGCCTCCTTTTCTCAGTTCTCAGCACAGCTCACTTCATACAAACCCAACCTCAAACATAGGCTTCCATCAGTTTTATCCCAATGTTTTAATTCATGGATTTAGAAGTAAGTTAGTACTTCTTGGAGATGAAGATATTTTTTGGCAGATTGGTTCAGCAAATTTTTTTCTCTAATGTATTTCCAACCAACTTTTTTCCCCAAATACATAAATTTAGACACTACTACTAGTACTCTCTCTCTGAACTTCCAGTTTTATATCTACATGTTGGCTTCTAACCCCCATCTATCCCATACCATCACCTTTACTTTAATATTGTTAATGTTTCAAAACAAATATTGCCAAGGATTTCTTCCATGAAGTTCAATATTCCTTCTAGATCTAGTCTCTGTGAAGGCAGAAATGTTACCTGCAAACTATAAAATTTCAATGTATTGTCCATTCACCCCGACGCTCATTTTTTATTCTATTCTTTATTTAATCCACAACACTTCCTATACATAGGCCTTAAACCAAGTAAGGAGCAGTGTTGTCTGAAGAATACCTGTATATCTAATACATCCTTATTTTGTCCCATTTGTAATAAGCAGTCTCTCACCATTATAAAGGTTGAATATTACGCTTCTATCTTTGTACTTTAATCCTGCTTTTTTAGAATTCACTATATCACCTCCCAGTTGACATTATCGAACACATTCTTCAAATACACAAAACCTAAAAATGTTTTGGTCTTCCACAACTTTTTTCAATCAATTACCAATATATACCCTAGTGATTGCATCACATATGATCTGAAAGGTAACTATCATCGTACTTTCTCTACATTATAATTCCCCCAACAAATTTTCTCTGCACAATTTTTTTTTTTTTTTTTCACTCATTTCTCCTATTATGTCTACTCTTATTTTTATATTCAATCTACAATTATTTCTTCATGTCTACTACATTTCATGACTTCTGTCTTGCCATTGTTTAAATTATTCCAAATTCTTAGCTCAGTGTTTTATCCATGTAATTAAGTAATTTCTCAACATTGTTACTTTGTTCTGGTAACAAGTCAATATCAACAAGTTTCAGAATACTGTTAGCTTCCTTATGATAAAATTCAATTTTTTATTATTCTTCCATTGTTGCTTTCTCTACATACAACTATAATTATTAATAATGGTTGACTACAACAATGTCTCATATGCTTATTTGTTTAGAAGAGGATACTGCAGCCTCTCTTGAGCCATTACACCCCTCATAAGTATAAGAGAGTTAAGTAATATGAATTAAAAAAATTGATCAAACCTAAAAAACTGTCTAAAATATCAAACATTCTTACATGAAATCAAGGTGTGGAATATCAATCTCTAGTCGATTTCTTTCAACTCCATGCCTCCAGCCAGTTTCAAGACCATCCAACTGCATGTAGAACAAATACACCTAAAACCAATTTCACGATTTGTCAAGTGCTGTTCCTAGGTTTACATTCTTAAAGTAGATCTACTTCACAATTTTCATGACTATTCCAGCTATTGTAATATTAGAATATTGCTTAAAAAATTGTATCACTAAAAAAGGTAACTGTTTATTAAATAATTGCAGAAGTATTACAGAAATTTAATTTATCTGCAGGATAATTTTAGTTTTTTTTTTAATGTTAGCATTTCATTTGACAATTTTATAAGTATAATGAACAGACCTAATTTTAGAACATGACGCTTTTGACTTTTTTTGTTTATAGCTATAGGTATAATGGATGTCTAGGTCATTAGAGGTGGGAAAGGATGGGAGGGGGCATGTCCTTTCTAAGCAACCATCCTGGCATTTCCCTGGAGTGATTTCAAGAAACAATGGAAAACTTGAAATACGGATGGCCAGACAGGGATTCAAACTTGTGTCCTCCCGAATGTGAAGCCAGAGAATTACCACTCACCCATACACTCTGTATGCTTGTTCAAATGCCATACATCATAATAATCATGACAAATTTTGTGCTATGCTTCTAAATTTATATTAAATCTGCTTTAAGATAGCATAATAAAACATTTGTTTATTTCAGGAAACGCACAACTAAAAAACACATGACATTTCTTGATAAAGTATACAATCTCTGTCCAGTACTGTCAAAATTGCGTGAAGCCATGTCTAAAAATTGCCCACTATAAACTAATATTAATGTTTTAAAACTGTTTAGCAGTTTTTAAGCTTAATGTTAATGTTGAAAAAATGTTAAACAGATTTTAAGTCAAATCCTAAACTTCCTAATCTTACTGGAAGTTATTATCTTTGATGGTACGAACAATCTCTGGCCATTGAGAATCTTTGGTACATACCTATCTGGGTTAAAAACTTGATTATTTTTTACTCTATCCTCTGATCACATGGAAATCCAATACATAATGCAGATTTTATACTGGACTGTAAGCTTTCAAACTATGAAAAGCCCATCTAAATCAGTTTGGTAGTTTTTACTTGGTATCAGTTTAAATACAGACACACATGGCTCACCTAAAGATTCTTTGTATAATGTTGGTATTATTTTTCCCTTAAAAAAAAAAAAAAAGATTGTTACACATCTTTAGAAATTAACAATCACCTTTATAATTTGCATGTACACAGACGGAAAAAAAAAATCCCAACACCAAGAAAAAATTATTGTAGAGTAATGAAATTTGGACAATGCATTTGTCAAGTTAACATGTTTAATTGATTAAATTTTCAAGATCACAGGTTAATTTAAGCTCAAGAAAATGCATTTCAAATGTGAAATACTGTTAAATTAATAGCCGGTGTAACCTCCAGAATTTTGAATGCAAGCCTGCAAACGTGAATGCATTGTGTCATACAGGTTTCGAATGTCACTTTGTGGTATGGAGTTCCATGCTTGTTGTACTTGTGCTGTCAATACTGGGACGGTCAGTGCTGGCTGTGGATGATGCTGGAGTTGTCGTCCAATGATATCCCATACGTGTTCAATTGGAGACAGATCTGGTGATCTCGCAGGCCAAGGTAACATGTCGACACTCTGTAGAGCACGTTGCGAGACAACAGCGGTATGAGGGCGAGCGTTATCCTGTTGAAAAACTCCCCCTTGAATGCTGTTCATGAATGGCAGCACTACAGGTTGAATTACCAGACTGACGTACAATTTTGCAGTCAGTGTGTTTGGTATAACCACAAGAGTGCTCCTGCTGTCATAGGAAATTGCTCCCCAGACCATGACTCCAGGTGTAGGTCCAGTGTGTCTAGGCCGCAGACAGTTTGGTTGCAGGCGTTCCCCTGGCCTCCTTCTGACCAACACTGGAGATCTGTTGTGTTTTCTGATGAAAGCAGGTTCTGCCTTGGTGCCAGTGATGGCCGAGTGTTGGTCAGAAGGAGGCCAGGGGAACGCCTGCAACCAAACTGTCTGCGGCCTAGACACACTGGACCTACACCTGGAGTCATGGTCTGGGGAGCAATTTCCTATGACAGCAGGAGCACTCTTGTGGTTATACCAAACACACTGACTGCAAATTTGTACGTCAGTCTGGTAATTCAACCTGTAGTGCTGCCATTCATGAACAGCATTCAAGGGGGAGTTTTTCAACAGGATAACGCTCGCCCTCATACCGCTGTTGTCTCGCAACGTTCTCTACAGAGTGTCGACATGTTACCTTGGCCTGCGAGATCACCAGATCTGTCTCCAATTGAACACGTATGGGATATCATTGGACGACAACTCCAGCATCATCCACAGCCAGCACTGACCGTCCCAGTATTGACAGCACAAGTACAACAAGCATGGAACTCCATACCACAAAGTGACATTCGAAACCTGAATGACACAATGCATTCACGTTTGCAGGCTTGCATTCAAAATTCTGGAGGTTACACCGGCTATTAATTTAACAGTATTTCACATTTGAAATGCATTTTCTTGAGCTTAAATTAACCTGTGATCTTGAAAATTTAATCAATTAAACATGTTAACTTGACAAATGCATTGTCCAAATTTCATTACTCTACAATAATTTTTTCTTGGTGTTGGGATTTTTTTTTCCGTCTGTGTATATTGATGATCTCCACATTCAATGGGAAAGTATTCAGAGCTTTTTTAACTTTGAAGAGAATCTCTTGATGGAATATCAATACCTGGCTCCAGTGATCAATCAAAAAAGCAATGAATTTATTGAAGTAGTCCTTTCCAATAAACTATAGAGATCAAAAGACAGTACCGTACTGTAAGACTGAAGTTTTGGGAACAATTTTTTTGAATTCTTCCTTAAAATTCATTCATGAACATATTTGGAGCATCATGAATGTCAGGAATATTCCCATTAACTCAAAAGAAACTATTATTGTGCCCTATAACTTTAAAAAAAAAAACACCAATGGGTTAAAATCATGAAGCGGTTGCTCATACAAGGACTACAAAACTGACAATAGGCGAAGGTGATGGCTATAATCTTCTGGTATTGTGGCAGCATCTTAGTCACCAACTTCTACTACTACTGTGAATGTCAGTTACTATAGCAACTTCCTACCACGAGTTCTAGTTGTCAAGGGGAAAACATGATACTATAATTACCAACATCTCATTCTATGTAAATATTATGAAGGATTGCAGTTTCACTCAACCCTATCCACCTGTACCCTAACCTTTCCTTCAGCGACTAATTATTTGTTCTAAACTATGAAGTCAGATCACTCTTTGGATGAAGGTAGAATCATATTGAAAGTTTCAGGCAGCTGTTATTTAAAAAAAAAATCTTCTGATGATTGGCCTTTAACATTCATTCCTAAAGCAAATTTTTTTATTTTAAGCTTTCAGAATTCTTACCAGATTAATCTGTGAACCGTTTATTAAATTAAAATACTTTACAGTATGGACATAAAAATGTACATAAATGAATTATTTCTTTACCTGATGCCAGAAAGGACTGGAACCTCCATTTTCATGAGCCTTCTTCCGGACCCATTCCTCATTCTTCTCCAGCACTGAGTATACTTCCTTACACAGATGTTCCCTTGTCTCGCAGATACTCTCTATGGTGTTAGTCCAATGCCAATGTACCATACGCCAAGTCAAGCTGCCTTCTAGCAGACCTGCAGCAAATGCCTGAATCCAGTCAGCTGAACCACCATTTGTCTGAATCTCCAATTTTGCCCACCTGTAAAGAAGAACTATTAGAAATTTTGAATCAATAATCTAAGAAATACCAGATACCAGGGTCATCACAAATCCAATTAAAGAATCGTCTCAAACTCCACTGCTTAGTCAAGTGTCAAAGATAAATGAGTATTTTTGATGGATTTATTATTGATACATTAATAGATAAAATCTTTCTTAAAATAGACATCAAGGGAGTGTAAAATATAACTGCTTTCAGTAACCCATGTGACAACAGAAACTATGAAGTGTAAATTAAATTATGGAAAACTGTAATTTTCCTGTTGCTTCATCCACGCTGTTCTTGATATGCTTAGTAATAGTAGCAAAGCAAAAACATCTGTAATGTAGTACATTTTTAACCTTTATCATTAATTAAATTACACTTATTGGTGTGTTAATCTTTGATGCAGTGGTTTGACTAGTATTTTCTGTGTATCCTGACATCCTATATTTCAAAAATTGAAGAAATAAAAAAACTAAATTAATATAGTTCAAAAGGTGAGTATTTATCTGTGTTGTTGCACGATCTTCATTGGGTGTTTGTTTACATCTGAGATGCAGTGTGATGCCTATCTTTTCTCAGTTCAAATGAATTGTCATTTCTCGCCATGTTTTTGGTCACATAATGTCATAAGAGGTACTGCAGATTTGAAACTATACCATAAGTTTTGGCATGAAAACGTCCTTCCAAACTGTTTCAGTAGTTTTTTCTGATGCCTGGACAAATGCAGACAGATGCAGCTCACTTACAGATTTATAATATTTATGTGAATTGTATGTTGTAACTGCAGTGCTGAAAAGAAAATTTTGTGTTTATGATAAGAAAAAAAATATGTCTAATATTTTTGAAAAGGGATGGAAACCAGACAGGAATCAAAGCTGAATGAAACTACTATATTCTCTGTTTGAATGAATTATAGTGCCATATATTCCCCCACAAAAATGCAAAATGAAACAATTACTTAAAACATTTCATATCATTGCACAAGAATCATCTTGTGGGTCATATACACACTAAAGTCATCAAAGCTGTATGAAATGTGGAGATTCATAAAAATCTCATTGCTCCTTAATGATTGAGAGGAGCTCTTTTATGGCCAAACCGACAATGTGACCAGCCAGAGCTTATTATAATGTCACTGGAAAATCTTAAGGCTGTCTTTTGTGGTCCACCATTTTCCGAGTGGAAATTTATCACATGAGGAGTACCTCAGGGTACTATATTGAGGCCAGTATTGTTTTTAACATACATAAATGATCCATCCTGTGTTACTTAAAACCTAAAATTTGTTTAGTTTCAGATGGCAGAAGCATAGAAATTAGGAGGGTTGCTATTTATATTTTTGGCCTTGGCAACAATAAGTGTTGTCAGGCATCATCGGGCATTTCCATTAGAAACATTGACATTGTTGAACATAGCCTTATTCATAACAATGTGTCATCTGATTGCGATTTGTTGTTTACAGTAACTTTAAAAATTCATCTCGGGTGAAAAATGGAATTAACTCCTGAACATTTTCGTGTGACTATTTTTCACAACTTTCGACGTGGATTATCAAGATGAGTGCATCGATGAACAATTCTTTATACGGCAATAAAGCACCATCATATAGCACTGTAAAAAACTGGTATAATGAATTCAATCATGGCCGAAGGTTGCTTCAGGACGAATTCCGTCAGGGTCATCCAAAATCGGTTGTTGTGCCAGAAAACATCGATGCTCCGCGTGAACTGACAAACAAGTTCGTCATGTGACATACCGTGAGCTTGAGGCATATTTTGTCATTTCTAAGACAAGCATCAATAAAATATTGCATGATTATTTGGCTGTAAAAAAGATTTGTCCGCGTTGGTTCCCGCATAATCTGACAAACGCTCAAAAGGAAACTCATGTTGCTTGGTGCAAGGAAATGTTAAAATAATACGTTCAAGGTGCATCAAAGACTGTGTATACCATCTACACAGGGGACGAATTGTCGATCTATTCATATGAGCCTGAAACAAAACAGCAATCGACTGTATGGGTCTTCCAAGACGAGCCAAATCTGACAAAAGTTGTTCATGGAAGAAGCACAATGAAGCAAATGGTTGCCCGTTTCTTCAGCATTACTGATCTTGTGGTGACAGTGGCATTAGAGAAACATACGACTGTCAACTCTGAATGATACACGACCATTTGTTTACCAGAAGTCTTTGGAGAAATTCGGAAAAAGTCGAAGAAGAGGAGAATAATTCTTTATCACGACAATGCGAGCTGTCACACATTGGCTCAAACAAAAGAATTTTTGACCAGTCAAAACATTGAATTGATGGGTCATCCACTGTACAACCCTAATTTGGCACCCAACGACTTCTTATTCCCGCACATCAGAAACAAATTACGTGGTCAACGATTTTCGACACCCGAAGAAGCGGTTGATGCATTCAAGATGCATGTTCTGGAGTTACCTCCATTGAAGTGGAAAAAGTTCTTCGAAAAATGGTTCAAATGCATGCAAAAGTGTATTGATCTTCATGGAAAATATTTTGAGAAACAATAAAACCAATTTGATAATAAATATTTGTTTTTTCATTACTAGGCCAGAAATATAAATAGCAACCCTGATAAAAGTACTCCAGATTTATCTACAGAATATATTTCAAATTATATCTTTGACCTTATCAATAAATGGTTTACAGCTAATGACTTAAACTTTGATAAAATTCAGTGTAAGCAATTCAGTACATCACACAGATTACCACCAAACACAGACACAAAATTTGCAGACCCATTCAAGAGGTAGGAGGCATGATTTTTCTAGTTTTGCATATTGATCACAATTTAAATTGGAAGGTACATGTCTCTGACTTACTGAAGTGATTGGGTGCAGCCATATTGGCGATTCATATAATTTAAGCTATAGACATTCTCCATAATATGATGAAACTAGTTTGTTTTGCTTATTTTCACTCCTTAATCTTGTATGTAATAGTATTCTGGGGCAATTCTACTCAAACAGACAGTTATCAGAGCCCAAAAGTTAGAAATAAGAATTATGTATGGAGGTTAGCAGTAGAACTTCATGCATAGAGCTGTTGAAGCTAGGGATTTTAACATTGGTGGCCGTGTATATATACACAACGTTTTTCTAGTCACCTATTACTCTACTTGAAACAAATGGTAAAATACGCAATTATGGAACTAGAAGTAAAAAGGATTGCAAGTCATCATTTGTTCAAAAAGGAGTCCAATATTCAATGATACATATCTTCAATAAGCTCCAACACATCTTAAATATCTAGCAGATAAGATTAAATTCACGAAAGAAAAGAATTTTTGATTGACAACTCCTAATCCATTAAAGAATTTATTTCTAAGGTATCTACAAAATAATTGCCAGTAGTTTGTGAATGTAGTCAGCACAATGTACCATGTGTGCTGTGGAATATTTACCTATTTTGTTATGCAATTGTTAATCTGTAAATTGACAACTTTCTATATCCCACAGACAGTGTCTTATATTGTAATCTCTGTAAAATGAATGTATTGTATTACAAGTCACTTCTAGCCATTGCCTTTACAAAAATTGCAAATTGTGCTCTTCAATGATGAGGCGAGATCAGACATCAGGACCAGAACAAAGTCTACCCTAACCTAGAGGTCTAACCGGGAAGTTTCATCTTCATTTCTCAAATACAATATATATCCAATATAAATCCAAAATATATCCTCCTTTCTTCTAGCATGAATGAACAGTATCATTCTTATAATAGTTCATGTACACAATTGTGAGTATGTAAGGAAACATATTGTTTCTTTGGAGCTATTACTTAATGTTGCTTATCAGACCACCGTATAAATATCACATTCATTTTTGAGCTAACTGCTTTGCATCACTCAGTCTCCGACTGTAAACAACTTCAGATTTATCAATCCCATCAGAGTGTATTTAAGATGGTATTAGTTTTAATACAGACATTAATACTGTAAAATTAACAAACAAAAATCTGGTCTTTTTCCACCTACAAGAAAGCCCCTTGTCCATATATAACTTTATCTAAAATGGTCTTATGGCTCTAACACAATCCAAAATGCCAGGAATTGCTACTATAAAGGACGAGCCATATGACAAGATATTTTCTCTTTTTCTTATGACTTTACACCTGATCAACATCAAGGTCATTACAGGTCATTGAAGGACCATCCCAGAATTTGCCAGGAGTAATTTCGTGAAACCGAGGCAAACAGAAATCTGGATGGCCAGATGAGGATTTGAACCCACAACCTTCCCAAATTCCAGGACTGAGCACTCCTGCTCTCCCACTGGGTTTGGTCATCCTTAAGAAAAAGGGGAGAAGAGGGGGATATAATCAGTATACAATGAGAACCACTACCAGTGCATCCTGAAAACAAGTGTATCATAGTCCAGTGTGCTGCTGTTAAATGTCTGTAGTAATTTTGCAATCCATTTAAAACACATCACAGTACTCCCCAACCCTAATTAACAGTTTTATTTTTCATTTTTTAAAATTTTTGCTTGAATAAGAAATCATTTAAAAATGATATGATATAGTCCATCAAATTTCTTATAGATTGGAAACACACAAGAGGATGGATGACCAAAAAAATGTAGAGAAATTATGTTTGCCGCACAGACACCTGTGTCATAAACAATAGATAAATGGCATGGATTAGTAAGCAGTCCAACATTTCCACATTCAGTTGCCTTCAATTCAACTGAGAAACAAATCGTCGCCTCCCAATTTCACAAGGAAATTACAGTAATAAAATTCAAATCACTTGGTTATTCCCAAATATAAATATAAATAGTTAAGGCTGTGTTACAAAGAGCGGGTACACTGTCGACTTTCGTGAAATGCTATATAGTAAAATGGGGATAAGAGCAAAATAAAACCACTTTCAAAGATTAGTTTTAATTTCATCATAGGAGGAATGACTTTTTTTTTAGTGAATTATTCTTGGTGGATGATTCATGTTCTGTAGCTCAAAAATATTCTCAAAATTTAAACATAGCAAGTAATTTCAGACAAATGATTTTCATTATTTTCTTAAATAAAGGATAGTGTTTCTTTCACAAGCCATGGTGAAAGGTTATCAAATACAAACTATAAGATTTTATTGTTTGCATGTACAGCCAAATTACCTACCCATCAGTAGTAATGTCGGGTTTGTAGTAAGCTCTAGCTACCCCCAGTGGTATTTCTGCTGGGTCGTTGCCTTGACCCCAAAACTCAATGTGAAATCCAGTGCTCTCTGCCCACGTGACGGTTGCTGCATAATTTCCATCTTCTTCTTTCCTGTAAATGAACAATTACTTCTCATAATCAGCTTTAAACTAACTTAAATATTTTCATCAAACAGTTCAATATTTTTTTGAAGAAATACTGTTTTTGAGCCTCCTTATCTGACAAGACAGCATTTATTATTATTATTATTATTATTATTACTCCAGGACTCACTAAAGTGGGTGGCAGAGGGTGCATTGAACCTATCCTAACGTGTAACTGTATTCATATGAAGGGATATATAGGATATGGCAGGAGGCGCTCTAGGGCTATTTTGAGGAACCATCCCGGCATTCACCTGGAGTGATCTGGGAAAAACGCAGATCAGGATGGCTCGAGCATTTTATTGAGACCTACTCCTATTGGAGCCTAAGTTTTCTCATTTGATAAATCCTTCCTATACCAGTCCCTAATATGGAAATCGTGGAAAAAAAATTAGTGTACAAATGAATCCATTCTGGCCCTTATTTCTCTTATCTTATTTTCTCGGTTATTCTTAGATATGAATGTTGCTGGTAGTAAAATGTTTTTGCTGTCATCCTGAAATAGGTCAGATGTGAATTTTTCAATTAGCTCCTGCCAAAAGCAATGCCTTCAATGTTCCATATCTTCCCAAACTAACATGTTCAACTTACACTTTTCCTCCAGCTAAATATACCTATATATACATGAATTAGGCAGTTCTTTTTTGGACCTTCTCTATTGCCTCCATTAACCCCTAAGGAGGAAACACCAGAGCATTGTAAGCAATCTATTTAACTTCCGGCATACACAGTTTTAAATTATGACCTAGAAATTGGGGCATAAGATTTTCTTTCCCAATTACCTTCTCAATATGTTCATGCCACAAAAAATTATTACAAATTGTTACACTTAGGTATTTAGCAGAATCTACTGTTCTAAGGACAGTGCCATTAATAATTTATTCAGAGTTAAGTGGAGTTACCTTTTTACCTTTGTTGAAAGATGCAAAGAATAAATTTGATAACTGCTTTTTGATATCCAAGCCTTTCTTGTTGGCTCAGTTGCATCACAGTGATTGTGCCTGGCATGGGATTAGTCGGTTCAAGTCCTGATTGATTTTTTTTTTATCATCAGTATTATTCCACAAGGTTGTGCACAATTCCTAATCACCACATTATGCACCAGAATCACAAATTAAATCCCAAACCTATGGAGTGAGGGCATACGATTGTGATTTGTCTGTGGGATGAGGATTTTTAGCTTAGTGACAACCGATGTCTTCTGAAGAATAGGCCATTTATCAATTAACAACTCTACCCACAAAACTGAACACTGACACTCTTGGTCTCTGGATAACTGAGAAAAAATCCAACAGTGAGCTTTACCAACTGTTTCATAATTATTACAGACCTCATTGCAGTCTTAGTAATTTAAATATAACAGAATATTAATATGAAAGAAAACATTGAAATATGCAGGAACAATTTATATCACAGCAATTAAGTGCAAAATATTTGTACTGTATTTTCATTCCCACTGCTGAATGTTGGAGTTCACAGATCTATCAAATAATTGCTTCAATATGTGATATCGGAAGAAAAGGAATAAGGGGAAGGATATTCAGAGAATTTGGTACTTGCACTATTTAAATTTTAAGAATTATTGATAATCTCATGTCAAATCTTTCCTTACACCTAACTACTACAAAAGATGATTATAACTCTGTAATGAAGACCTCTTCCCACACAAGAAATAGCAATTTAATTTAATTGCAATGGAGCACAGACTTTGGTGGCAATTTTCCTACATCCCCATCTTCCCCCTATCCTGCACCCACCTACATTTGCCCTCTACAAATTTTATGTGCATTGTTAATAATATCTCCACATTGTATTAATTGAATCACACACTAAGACTGCTTTGGTGCAGCGAAATCTGACAAAATTGTAGGAATGGTGGAACTTTTATGCCAAATATTTACTTAATTTTAGAACTAAGAAGTGACTAAATAACTGAAAAGCTGGATGACCCAGAATAAAATTGAGAACTTACTTAGGCACGAAATATTTCTCAATCATTTAAATCAAATGAAACTATAAAAGCAGTTGCAAATGACTTACTCTTTAATCTCTCCAAGGATTAAAATCAGTATCCCAAGAATTATAACTGCAGCAATGATCAGCTTGCTTATCCTGGTCTGAAACCAGGACGCTCCAACCACCTTCAGCATGTTGCCGTTGTGTGTCGACAATGAGGATGATGATAATGATATTTGGAAACCTGAAAGAAGACATGTTATCAGGTATGAATTTTATGAAGGTATCAATGCTACAGGTGTGTGGTAATACAATTTTAAATGCCTATTTCTTGGAGACAAAGGAAACTCACCCAGCTCAAATACCATGGCTTACATGTAATGCTTTAATTACGATTTTTCTCTATGCAATAATAATTATTCCAGATTCTCAACACCGGGGGGGGTGGGGGGGGGGGGGTTTAACATTTTAATAAAATTTTGATGTACTACCATCACTTTCAGTACTGCGACTATCTTCTGCATAATCAGGAGCACCTGTACAGTGACCCCGATTAATGCGGTTCTTGGAAAAGGCATTATAATATGACTTAACATACAGAACCTATTGTTACAGCCAGTATCAAGCAGTCACTTTTACTGCATTCTGATAATCTTTTAATAAAAATTGATGTTATCGTACATCATGTGTTATAAATGTCCTTTAGATTTCCCTCTTTCCAAGGTTTGATAAAGCTTACTGTTATACAATTTCAATAAGTTGAGAGAAAGGAACGGTATGGCGTCCAACAAGCTTGAAGATTCTGTTAACTGGAATTTAAAGGATCGGTATAATTATAGTGCGGTATTAATAGTTCAAATTTCCAACACTAACTGACTTCGCTGTAAACACAAGCTATTAATAAGTTATTATAGTTGTAATGTTTCTTAAGTTAAAAAATTAAAATTTGAAACAAATTTACTGGCCGTTTTATTTTTGTTCAACATTTAACTCAGGATAGCTCTTCCACTGTAATGAAATGCTTTTAATGATAATTGCAAATAAATGAAAATAATAACTAAGAGCAAATCCATAATGCCGAGATTTATGGGTCTGAAAATGAAATTCTACCAGCCCAAAAATTGTTACTTATTTTTTAAGTTTGAAAATGGCAAGAATATCTTTCTCGATCGAGCACTAGATTGATCTCCAGCAGCCGTCCTACTACTCAGCTGTCTCACGTGACATTGTTGGCAGTACCGGATTAACCACGTAGCAGTAGTTAGTAAATGCTACGGGCCCCACGCTTTTTTTTTTTTTTTTTTTTTTTTTTTTTTTTTTTTTTTTTTTTTTTTTTTTTTTTTTTTTTTTTTTTAGCTCTACTACTGGATATACGTCAGCTTATGTTGTTTTACATCCACTATGTACAGACAAGTTACGGATTTTCATTTTTGTCCGTTATTATACGCAATAATAGCAAACAAATCGAATAAGTTCAGATTTTAAATCAGCCATTGATACGCACTCTAGTGTTCGGAACTGTTCCCGCCCACTGTCCTGGGTACAGTGGACGCTGTTCTCGAATAATTCACATCAACGTTTAGAGTGCAATATGGAAATCTTTGCTACCAAAGGAAGGCAAAAGCCTATGTAGTAAACCTCTTAACTTTATTACGCTAGAAGAAATTATCAAGGGAGCCATTCATAACGCTACCACCTCAACGACCATCATTAAAGGCATATAAAAATCTTTCCCCCCCTTTCACCCTCTTATTAGAAACCAGCAATATTTGTGACTTGGGTGAACATTCCAATCCAATGCAAGCTCTTGTGATGGCCCTTTGCAGCCTACATTTTATTCGGCAATCATCTGGTAACCACTAGGCGCCTCTTTGCTTCAGAAAATCAACCAAAGGGCGACCTTGTTCTCAGAATGATTACGAAACTTCGACGGCCTCTCCGTAACTGTAGGAAACAAACCCAACACCTGATTCAACGAGAGGTCGTTGTGAGCTGTGCGGGAAGTACAAGGATTATCTACTGGGCTGCCTTGACCAATATGGCAAGCAGGACGCCATTTTCAAGGGCACGACAACATTGATTTGCACCACAAACTTGACTAAATTCATTTTATCCACGTCCGAGAGGAAAGCTGACGAGCCAACTTTCCATCTATGTTAACGGAAACACTTTATTGCATTTGTTTGAAGTCTACAATACGATCTAACCAAACTTCATCTTCCTGATAGTCCATTTACACTCATATAACGCCTTTTCCTACGAGGGAAGTCGTTCTTCGCACGATACGTTGTAGCATACATTTGGCCCACACCTAAAGCAACAGGGATCTAAACCATGCATGAAATCTGCGTTCATCTGGATCCGAATATTTCGTTACGTGAGAACATTTACTTCAGCTTGCGGGTTTTTCGTTTTCCATTGTATCTGGTTAGGCTTACAATTCGCAAAGGAAATTATTGTGAAAACTCCAGCCGAAAACTTATTTGAGCTTTTAGTTTACTTACGAAATGTGTGGAGCCGTGGCCAACGTCCAATACACCAAAGGAGCAGAGGGTGGAAAACTTTTTGGGATCACTGCCCATAAGTAATAACGAATTTTTATTTGTGATTCAGACTTTATATTTACCTTGTATGCCCAGATCTAATGTCTCCATTTACTCAAACTGGAGGAACATTATTTAAAGAAACTAGCAGCAAGAAACGGACGAGAACAGATCGATCATGTTATTACATAAAGGAAGTATTCATGGTTCTATCTCAAGCGATTTCAGAAAACTAAGGAAATCTGAGCTAGGTGACTCGCAAATGGTAATTCCGCACTTGCACAATCCATATCAAATCTAGTTTCCGTAAAGCTTCATAACATACGAAAGTTTTAGGTTTGGTCTAATGTAGATAGTGTATTCAGCGTTCATTAATATTGTATTCATATGAACATATCATTGAGAGAGATACTCCAGCAATAGTGAAAGAAAATCGCTACCTGAAAAAAGAAATGCATTTGGATTCTGCAAAAATTCTCAGCTGAATGCACCATTAGTTTTCTTTCAATTAAAAGATTCTGATTCAAAATTAATCTTCGATTATCACCGGAAACACGGCGTCTGCGTAGAACGCCACTCGCGTTCATCAGACAAAGAATTAATGTCTTTTTGAACGTCACCTGAAATTCAGCGTTCGGTTCCCACGGAAACTACAAGCCGTGCGACCGGAAGAAATTACTTTTCTCAGAAAGCGTCGTGTTTTAAAGTTCTTTATTAACTTCAATTTAAGAACTTAGTGGCTTCCAGAATACATTCAAACTGCACGTCTTAGAAACTTGAAGGAAGGAAAATAACATCCAGTTTATTTATTTTGACCAGAATTTTGATTTGACGTGAAATTTACTGATATTCCACTACCTTCGGTCATTTACATTTCTCCGTTTCATCCCTCTGGTCTATTGCTGGACGTTCTTTCCGCGTTTGCTCCAATTAAATCACTGAAAACCTACAACAAAATATATGCGACTTCGGTAGCTTTTAAAATATTGCTTACAGCGCTGTGATAGTTGTGACAACGATTTCAATGAATTTACATTTTTTACAGTATTCGGATTGCAACATGTATTCAAGGTAAAAGTAAAGAACATCTCGCTCAATAAAAAACTGTATCCATAAAGTTTTATCACCGTGAAATTAATTTATTAAGCAGTAGCTTTTTGCACACAGCTTTGTCCGCGTTTTAAACCCCGAATATGAAAAACAAAAAAATCTGAATGCTAGGCAATAACTATCCTCCGTCATAGCTACTTCTTATTTCGGGGGTTTCTCCAGCTCTCCAAATGGTTTGGTATATTTTAATGCACTATATGTCAGAAAATTTAAGAAATAAGTGACAAAGTTTCTTAAAGGTACATTAAGGTAAGCAAGCCGGGATTAGTGGAGATCGCGATTCCGCCTGCTGTTGGCATCAATACTGCAGTGGTCAAACGCAAGACTCCGCTAGAAATTCTTTCCGATGTACATTTAACTGTTTCATGCTGGTCCAGGCTGCATTAAAACCTAATTTCTGGTTGAAAATAATTGTCCTGGCTGTATTACAACAGAATTATTGCTTGCAAATCATACGTTTTGCTACTGACTGCAGCAATATTACAACGATATTATTTAATGTTGTTGTTACGGAATCGCGATCTCCAATAGACCCAGCAAGCCAATACGAAGAGCAAAACATTAAACAGTATTAGCAAAACCCAAAGAAAAATAACTGAAAATCAGCTTGTAATAAATAAATTTGGAGTGGCAAAATCTACAGAAAAATAAAGAAAGGAGTAATAATATGTTAAAAAGGTACTTGGGTAAAAGTTTATACTCTGTAAATAACATGAAAGTTTAGTGTTAGTGTTTATACGTATTCTGTGGCTCATAAAAAAGAAGATCCGGTTGTGGACAGTAAGTAATGTGCCCTCTTCCTTCATTAGAGACGTTTGAGAGAAATAATATGTATTAGCGCAAAAAACTACCCTTCGATAATGTTACGAATTTTTTAGCTTATTAGAGTGTCACAACGGTAGAATGTGGAATCTACGTTTGAATACAAATCGTTTGAGGTTAAGACTATATTATCGTTTCTTAAACCGGCTCTGGTCACGTAGAGTCATAAGACATGCCAGAAAATTTAAGCTAGATCTTACTTTTAAACTGTGAAAACCTCATAAAAATGTGTTCGGTAATTCTTGCGTGACGCCGTTTCAAATACTCAGACATAGGTAATTTGGTCGACATAATGTTAGAAGCTTGCAGCCTATAAGCAGCATTTATTTTTTTAAGTAGCAGATAGACTACTGTAAAACGCAGACTTCAGTATTGATACCGGACGCTGAAAGACGAAATGGAGTGGGTAATTGCCTGCATCTTACTGGCTAGTCCCGTTTGGGATGCAGTTTCAACTCCTAGCGATCTCCGAAATGCACAGACATGTCCATACGCCACATTCTATGACATTTCCAATCGTGTCATCAAGCCCAGTGGCTGAGCAGTAACACGGGTGGTGTCGTATTCGATTTCCCGGTCCTGCCATCCATGGTTTCCCGAAATCACTAAGAGCGAGAAACGTGATGGTACGTTCCAAAAACCTTGACCGAATTCCTTCCTTGTCCTCTAGCGCTTCTAATGACCTCGACATCAACGAAGAGCAAAGCTCTGTCAAAACAAAACAAAAACAGTTTGTGCCAACATTTACGTTCACTTCTAGTTTTCTTCTGAAATGGCTTCAATAAATGGCGAACCTATTGTCCATACACTAGAACAGTTGGACTTGAATAATTTTGCATGCACTTATGTAACGAAGATTTCGTTCATGAAAATTTCAACAGCTATCCGTTTTCGAGGGAAAGAGCATCCACTTCACCTGCGAATCAACCGTGATTGACGGGCTGCTTTATCGAGAGTGCAGAGTTGATGCGAAGGACGATAATCCATATACACAGCAGTGTTTACTGCAAGTTGTAGCTTTTCAACTTTAGGAACCCTCAAGACGCCACGAGCGTCAGTTTTGTTCATCACGCATACCCCTACCCTCTGCCATATCTTGAAACATTTTGACATTATTAATACACAGGAGCAACTACTTAAGAGACGAGGGCGATTGGTAGAGGAGAATACGGAAGACAAAATAAGTTTTGTATCTTCCTATTAAAGGTTGACAACTACGTCTTGTCTCAGGTAACAGTTAATAAATGATGAAGCAGCTGTGAAGAATAGAAAAGGATTCGCTAAACAGGTTTCTAAATAAGTAGGAATTAACTATAATTACAGGAATGTAGGTGGTCGTGAACTTAGCAGATATTTTATGAAATAAAAAAGAAAATATATCTAAGCGTAAGGAAGGCACTAGTAGAGATAAAAGGACATGAGGATAATTCAAGAAATAAGGAAGAGGGAGAAATGTACACACTTTGACAATTATTTTGCCCGCCGATGAAAAATTCTATCACTCATATTTTGCAAAATCTGACATCAATGTCATCCCAGGAAACAGTAATGTTATACTGGCAAGCCAGTATTGCGTTACTGTTTCTTAGGATGACATAGATGTCAGATTGTGCAAAATAACAGGGATAGAATTTTTCAGCGGCGGCCAAATTTATTGTCAAAGTGTGTACATTCCAAAACAAAACAGAAAAAAAATGTTACAGAACCTAAAAAACCGAGACGAGAAAGTGAGGACGCTAAAAAGGTTTGTAGATTAACTACACAGTAGAGCACTGAAACAAATTAAAAGCAGCAAAGAAGAATTACGGATGGACGGAAACAATGATGCAACAAAAATCTTCTAAAACTAGGAAACGGTTTGAAAGATAGGAAATAAGTTAAAGGAGCAGAAATATTAATCAAATGGTATATAAGAGACAATTAATAACCGTTATGCAGATATATGAGGGAAAATATCAACTTTTTGACGCAATTAGATAAAAAGAAATTAGGAAAACTAGAAAGATCTTGAAGATATTAAGAGACCTTAACGGATTGGTATGGATAATACGTTTTAAGCATTGGTAGAGGCGAAACTGTAGCCTACTTTGAAAAGACATTTAAGACCAAGTCTTGGATCTTACCACGTAACACAAGAAATGTTCTGCAGTAGCGCCAATTCAGAAAGGAGGGGAGACATACAAGGGTGACACCAATAGACTGATTACTTTTGATCACTGTGCTCAAGTTGATGCAGAACCTGACATGCAAACACATCAGGGCAGTCTGAAGAAAGAAAGTGTTCTGTAAATAAGCTGTGTTTAGCAGAGGTTATTCTCAATGAGCTATGTGCAACATTTTTCAGATGGAATGGATAAGGGAGCTCTTGTTGATGGAATAACACTGGAACTCTCCTGAGGATATGACCAAGTGATTCATAGAACGATGGTAAACAAGGTCAAAATCTTTGTGGTAAATCAATATGCCCTGCTGAGTACAAAAGTATTTAAGAGGAAGCAAATATGCATTGCTTATTATTAAAATGAATGATTGTGTTGATGGTCTACAGTCAGAAGTTCGGTAGTCTGCAGAAGTCGACGTATATTGGGTTTGAAACGAGAAGGAATTTTGAATAACTATTGTTTGTTACCAGTGAAATGATTGAACATGGAAACAAACCCTTCTGCCTCAATACGACGGGTCAGACGGGTGCCCACAATATGTGTACCACGTATGCAGTGGTATAAAGGAGGGCAGCTGGATTTGCGTGTAACTGCGTGGCTTGGGATCTTCTGGAAGAAATGGCGTGACTGAAGAGTCCTGGGACTTAAAATCACAGTAAAATTTTTATTTGTGGGCGAGAGAGTCGAGGACTGTATAAATCATAAAGTGCTAAACAGACTACCTCAAGTTGGCTTGTTGGTCAACTGCCTCCGGGTCGTAAACCTCACAATTTTTTCTCGATCCGGCCACCAAAGGACCACGTGACACCAGGCCACCGCTGCATAGAGGTGGCCAGTGTGAGTCACGAGACGGTAGGAACGACTTGTGTACTGCCCGAATTCAAACCGGGTTTGTTAGACCCCGCATACTTAATCTATTGGAGGAAAGTGTGTTGCTATCTGTCCGCATAACGTGTAAATTCGTGTTCTAGTTGGGGACCGTCCTAGCTTTCGTTTGGGGATGGCAGGTGCTAGGGGACCATGACACGAACATGGTCCAGAAGTCGCACTGGAGAGTTCCATCGCAATTAATAATTATAAAAATTAAGATGTCCTCTGAATAATAAACACAAATGGAAGCCGTTTTATTTGTGTCAGATTGGATAAAACACCTTACCAGTGAAACAGCCACAAGTGTGTTTAATTTTTAGATTATAAACT